>VXBX01003499.1:166343-218560 GCA_013400415.1 Scytalopus superciliaris
GTTGATTTTTTGGGGGATTTTTTTGTGGGTTTGGTTTGGTTTGGTTTTTTAACAACTGTGCAGTAGGATTGCTGCCTTATTCAGGGTTTCAGTTTTGGGCTTATAGTAACTTAAACTCAGTCATATGTTATTTAAAGGAACTCTGGAACTGCTGCTGAACAGCTATGGGAAAGCCATTTGTTATCCACGTGTGTCTGAGTAGAGACATGCTAAGAGTCCTGCCTGCTTCTGGACTTGCAATGAAAAGGAAAGTATGGGAGTCAGCAGAAACTGTCTTATTGTCAGAGCTGTAGGAGTAGCATTCCTGCCTTGCTCCTCTGCTGATGGCATTGCTTTTCCCTTTGCCTTCTCTAACATAGTGTGTAGCCTGTTTGTTCCAAAAAGGAGTGGATGCATTTCAGAGCCTGGATGGCAGCTAAGCATCTCCATCAGGTTGTTGCGGATAGCCAGCCCAGCCACTGAGCTGCAATAATGTTAAGATCTGATTAATGAGAGATGCCTCTGCCAGAATTAAGGTGCAAACGAGACCATATGCTGAAGTCAACAATATGGATTTTATTGAATTTTATGAATTTTTAAATAAATGTGAGGTGGAGAGAGAAAGAGGGAGAAAGAGACTTCAAGCAGAAGATAGCCATCACCGGTCGATCCAGCAGTGTCCTTCTTCACCCTGGGCTTCTGGGAGGTGGGAATCCTGGAGTCATTCTTCTGGGGGTACCACCTTTATACAGTCCAAATTCTGGGTATTCATGGGGTGGTCACAGGTGCTGTTCACATAACTTGGGAGTATGAGTGCTCCTTTCCCACAGTTTGCCACAGGAAGAATTTTTGTCCAGATGCATTAACCAGAATGTACTAACCAGATCTCACCTTGCCAGGCCTAGAATTAGCACCTTTCTGTCTCAAATTCCTCCCTTCTTTGCTTATCTCAAGTCACTGATGTGGTGGCTTATCTTACGGCAAGTTCCTTCTGTGGCCTTGACAATGTTCAAGACAGACAAAGGTGCTCTTTAAGTCCTTAAAGTAGCCATTTGTAGAAAGTGTTGTTACATGTGGAAAACAAAATTTAAGAAAACTTTCAGATTTAAGTGAGGATAAGTTAAGGTCAGTGAAATTATTTCTAGACTAAGCATATTATATGCACATATTAGCTACCACAAACTGCTTAGTGCTGGGATATCAATCACATCCTGTAATTTCATTACAGTTCTTGTATTACAGGTCTTTGTTAAAAGAAAAGAGCCTTTTCAGCTTTTACAACATGAGAGTATTTTTATTAAATGCTTTGTGAACATTCAGGCATATGAATGAGACTGCAAATGAAGCAGAGTATGTGTTATTAGTGGAAGCATATGTACAGAAGTGGTTTCTTAAGAATGCTACAACACTGTAGAAGACAGCTAGAAATTAGGACCTGTTTAGCAGTCTTAGTTAAACAGGGTATTTCTTACATTTCTCATTACATATCTTTATTTTATTGACATGTGAAGTATTGTCTAGTATATCATGTCAGAGAGCTTCCTCAGCTGATGCAGAAAGAGACTATGATGGTCGTTTTTATTGCAAATCTCTCCTCCAGTGTCCCCTCTGCTATAAAATCAGGAAACAAATGAGACAACTTGATGAATGGCAGATTCAGTTTATTGGCAGTTACATTTATTTTCCCATCATTTATATAAAACATGAAGTATCAATATATCAATCTTTATGTATGTGACTGTAACCATATTTTTCCAACCTGTGCACAATGCTTATATTCTAGGTTCATAAGCTGTGTGGGAAAAGGCCCTCTGAGTGTTTGAATAACTCTTAGCACAGTAGAGCTTAAAGGATGATTTGTGCCTTTGGGCACTACAGCCGTGTAAGTACAGAATGTCTGAAATACGTTCTGGAATATGGAACTGAAAATTAGATGGGGAATACTCGTTATTTTGCATGTGTTATGATCAGCCTAATTTGTAAGTACTGAAGAATTTGTAAGTGCCTTCAGAGGGACATTAGGAAATATTTGGCCAAACCCAAAATAGCTTTGGCTCAGATTTACATTGTTATTCAGACACTTCCCTCCCACTGATTTCCAAAGACAATGGGGACAGACTGACTAAACTGTAGTGACCACCACTATTTATACTTTTTATCAAGGGGATGATTTGGAGCTTATAGGTTGCATACTATATGCCTGCTGTAGGAGGGCTCTTCATTGTGAAATGTGGTCAAGGAACACAATAGGACAATGACTTTTTGATAAATTTATCTGAGAGGGCTGAGAGGGACCAGCAGATGATTCTTTTGGTATTGAATTATACTAAAACCAGTCTGGCTCATCAACCCCAAATCAACATCCTGGTAGTGAGGCAAAGATTCGGTAGATAAGCTGCTGAGCTGATCTGGAGATGTGACTGACAGTCATATCAATTTGTACTATAAAAAGCCCAGTCTACTCTCATCGATCGGATTCTACTAACATACCCCTTCTTGGAGTGCATGGAGTTTTTCCCTTAAAGTGGCGATGCCCCTTCAAGGGTACTCCTCAAGGCTGAGTAAAAGAGATCTGCCTACAAGCATTGGTATGGCGAGTTACATCAATGTCAAATTAATGTTTTTTTCTTTTTGCTAGCTTTAATATAATTGCTTTGATATAGTGCACTATGCTATACACTACTAGTAGTTTTAGATTTTATACTGTATAGTAAATAATTCTGATAAAGATCTTTTGTCTTATCATTAATCATAACAAATAATTTTTTTGATATAAATATACTTGGTTTGCCATCTTTAATTGTCCAGGACAAAGCTGTACTTAAAGTATTGACAAAGTCTTTGACTAAGATTGGATCTGGTCACACTCAGACTCCTCTCTCTGAGAGTTTAGAAAGCAAGAGGGTCCTTTCTGCACCTTGTGATTCAACAGGGAGGGCTTCTCTAATAAACTTTGAAGCTCCTTTCTCACATGCAACAACTGCTCAAAGTATCATCAGTCTTAGACAAGTGATAACACCATGACAATGAGTCTGGAGTAACAGATATTTCTTATGATCAACAGCTGCCAAACTGACAGAGTTCTGGCCAATTGAAATCTGTACCTGGACACTGGTCACAGACTTAAGGGTTGAGAAACCATTGACACTCTTCTCAATTAAACTCAGATCTCAAGATTCAAATCTTAGTATAAGGGAAATTGAGTGGATGTAACAGGGTATGGGGTTGGGGAATGGTGGAAGCTGGGTTAGGTGCAACTGCCCCAAGTAGAGTAGATCTGGAAAGCAGGCAGCAGCAGCACTTTGGTGCTGGTTGGAGACTTTTTCAATAGCCTAGTTTAAACATGCAACTGAACTGATGATATAAACATAAATATATAATTCATCATGCACATCTTCTGCATATCTTTTGAACACTAAGGACATCTTCTCAGGCTATAAATAATTATTGATATTTCACACAAGACACACTAACCATACTCCAGGACTGAGGTGTTATTGATTTAGTCATTACCTTTCGCATTGCTTCTTTACCATTAGATTTGCTGCTCACTGCATTTTATAATTATTGCACTCTTGAATTTTAAATGGTCCCAGAATCACCCCTGCCTTTCAACTAATAAAACAACAGACTAATGTATTAGATAGACTCTTCGGTTTTGTTTTTAATCTCAGGTTTATGTTTTACTTTATCATATCTTGATATACAACAGAATTAATTATAATATATAAATACAATCTCATTGGCCATATATCTCCATGGAGGAAGACCTCATCTTGATCAGGACCTTTTGCTAGCTTCTCTTTTACAATACTGACCTGAGAAGCTGTATAGAAATGCATCAACTGTGATAAAACCTTTCTCCTGCCATTCTACCACTCACTTTGAATTTCAATAGTCTCTTTATTTTACCAGGGAACGTATCCTGTCTGCAGTTGCACATACCAAATCACTGAGTGTCCAAGAAAGTGCAACTTAATATAAACAGAACTTTCAATCATTGAAAAATACCAAGCTTTGAGTAGGGTTTCTGAAGAACAGGAGGAAGTTCTTCACTTCTTAAGGAATAAGAATGCATGTATTTTCACAGGTACAAATTATCTGTGTATAGCTTTCTCAATACATGTACAATATTCAAGTCATGTGCTTACTGCAAAGATGAAGAAAGAGTGAACATTAGATAGCTGCTTTTTCATTCTGGTCTACCAATTCACTCTATTATCCTTCCTAAACAATTTACCTTCAAACTCACCCCACTTTTTACACCTATAAATTGGGAATACTAATGTTTAGCAGTATACAGTGTTTATTTGGAGATACATGTAGTCAGTACAAAATCACACAGAAATAATATAAGTAGGACAGGGTGTGTGTATGTTGATTTGGTTGTGCATGGCAAGGAACAGTGCTCATTGTTTTGAATGCTAGTTTGTGCTCCCACATGGCAACTATGTAGAGTGAAAAAAACAAATGATGTTGGAGTGCTGTGTGACCTTGTTTTTTCCTTCTCTGTCCTTCAGTTTCTCTGCCTTGCAAAAAGAGGCTCTGGCATTTTCCCCAAATTTTAAAGGAATGTTGAGATCCTAGAAGAAAGGCACAGTCTAACAAAAGAATTCACACTGGTTAAAAAGTATACCTTTGAGCTAATCTTGAGGACATTTAAAATCATCTTGCTTTGCATTCTTTTAATGAATAAGAGTACTGGTTCAGTCTTGGAGCCATAAATTGTCATAAAACTCATGGAGTTTTACCAGTCCATATTTCTGACTTCATAAAATACTGTATTTAATAATATCTTCCATGTGTAACAGGGAATGGGTTGATAGACAGACAATAGAATTGCTCCTATGCTTTACTTTTTCCCAGTTTGCTCTTTTGTTCTTTGTGTTTAGTTTTGAGCAATTTGTGGGACCTCTGATTTGACACAGGCAGAAAAAAAATAATTGGAGTTTTTTTCCCACTAGTCACCAAGACAGGGTCCAGGTGCTGCAAGGAAACATAAAAATATCAATCTCATTTAACAATAAGCACTATTCTCCCCTTCTCCCTACCTGCATGGTGGTACTCCAGAGGAAGCTGGCTTCTGAAAAGTACTCAGTGCTGATTTATCTGGGTCACAATATGACCTGTACTGCACAGATGTTACCTTTTAATGGCTTGTATGGCTCCTGGCATTTACTGCTTCAGCAGGCTTGGAGGAGGAGCGTAGGAAACATATATGCAGTAATTATATGGCTTACTTGCATGAAGAGTGTCTTTTGGAACAAAAATAGAATTTGGTGTCTTTTCCTTTAACAAATTATTAACAAAGTACTTGCAAGCCAAAAAAAAAAAAATCAACTATATTTTTAGTTCCCAAACCAGAAAGCTGAACTTAGTTCCCCCCAGGTTTCTGGCAGAAACATTAGAAATTCCTGGAAGAATATGACTACTAATAGATTTTTAACATTAATATGAAATTCATTTAACAAGCAGATCTAATTATTGTTATTTTCTGCTTCCTCTGGAGGGGAAGTGAAAGGGTAAGAACGTATCTCTTCTCTTTGGTGATCACCTATAGAACCTGACAGAATGGCATGAAGCTGTGTCAGGGGAGGTTTGGGCTGAATATAAGGGAAATGTTCTTCAACTAGAGGGTGGTGTGACGCTGGGAAGTGGTCACAGCACTGGGCCTGACAGAGTTCAAGAAGCATTTGTACAACACTCTCAGGCACACGGTGTGATTGTTGGGGATGGTCCTGTGCAGGGCCAGGAGTCAGACTTGATGATCCTTGTGGGCCCCTGTCAACTCAGGACATTCTATGATACTAAATATGTATTCACAAGCAGGGTGAATAAGCATGTCAACACTGAAATCAGGGCAACTGTGATGGCTGTCAGCAGCCAAAAACTTGCCTTGGAAAATATGAACACAAGATATTTAAGCAAGTTAATTGTTTGGCTTATTTTTTCCATTCACTGATATAGTCTCTTCTCAGAGTCCATTTATTCAAGCTGGGTTCAGCAGATAATTCCTCCTGAGCTGCTAAAGATAACTTTCTGTTATACAGCTCACGTTAGTGGTATTATTTTAATAACCTAATGATTAGTCATTCCAGTTCTTAATCTGTTCCATATGCAACAGGTTAGTCTGCTTTGGCTTTAAGCAACATGATTTGAATTCCAGTCTCCAAATTTTAGTTTCAGTTATATCTATTCAATATCAGTTTCAATATTTCCCATTTCTAAAGAGTATCATGATCAGGTTCTCTATCCAGATTTGATGCCCATTACTAAGGAGTATGCTTTCTATGTTTATAAGTATGAAAAAAAGTACGTAGATTTTGTACACAATAGTATAGTATAACCACAAATTCATACACTGGCCCATTTATTTTGATAATTACCTACATTTCCAAAATGAAGCCATTTAGTTGCCTTACTTGGAACAAAGGCAGTCTGGAGAAGAGCTGAGATATGAATATGAACCCCCATTTTTCAGTTAGGTCCTTAACTATGAAAGCATTTTTTTCAAAGTGTGTTATAAGAAACATACCTGAAAATCTAAGCACACCTACATAAAACTATGAGAAAGAATACTTTTTCACCTTCCAGGAAAACAGGTTGCAAGAGCTTTCTCAGTGTCCCCTAACCATCACAAATGTATTTTGCTGGTTTGAGAGCAAGAAGCATGAGATAAGACAAATGTGTAATTACTTCTTGACCCACTCTTCTGGGTTATACATTTTCATGAGGTGCCACGATTCATTATTTGCATTGATATGTACAGAAGGATGGGGCTGCTTAGTTGATATTCATTTATTCAACAGTCTGTAATCTATATTTAATGGAGTACCAGACTGTGGCATAATAAACCGTTTAAAAAGATAGCTGCTGCTTACACAGGGGTTATTGCTTGCATAACCTGTACTTATTTTTCATTACAAAACTAAAAGAGCAAAGCATAATTCACACAAGAAAATGAAGTTAACATTTAATGGCTTGAAAAATGATAGTGTACCATAATGCTGTGCAGTACTCTGAACACTTATAAAACAAAACAAGGGAGCAAAAAAAAAATAAATACAAATAAAAAGGCATTAACAGTGCACTGTGAAATATGGGCACCAAAGCAAAACAATGCATTCTAGTTTGCCAGCTGCTTAGCAGGACCACTCAAAGATCACTAATTAATCTGAAGCAAGTTATTGAGCGCACACACAAGGGCCTACATTGTCACAAATGCTCAAAATGTTTATGTTACATTTTTTTTTTTAACATTTGTTACATCTGCTCCTTACATTTTCCTCCATGAAAACAGAAGTTTTCATGTGATGCATAGAAGTGCTGTTTGGACATCTCTGCATGTAACCATGGAAGGTATTGACAAACTTGATTATCTTTACAAAGACATCTTGCTGTTGGTTGGGTACCATCCAGATACCATATTTTATGAGGATGAAAAGTCTGATTCCTAAACTGAGCAGAATGAGAGAGGTGTGCCTTGGTGATCAGGATCAGTGCAGAAAGCTCCAAGGCAGTTGATGGGCTAATGCTGGGAAGCCCTAAATTTTGCTGTGTTTACAAGTCTGACTCCTTTAACTATCTCTGTGATAACAATGGTTTCCAAGTCGTTACTTGGACTTCTGGAGCAGTTTTGTTCCTAAAAGCAAATGCTGTTTCAGTCAGCATCCGTTAGCCCTGCAGAACTCTAAAGTGCCTCAAATTGGGAAATATGACTTTTGTTCTTGGTGGAGGCTTGAGGGACGTGTCCTTACATATGCTGGATGTTATTTAGTGACACCAGCATCACAGTGTGGGTTCAGAAGGTTCAGCCTTTCCTCATTTGGGAAGCTGCAGAGTCCCCAGCACCACTTGCCACTGACAAACCACTGGAGGGACCTAAACACCAAGCCAACAAATGGAAATATGAGCTGAGTGCACCTACAGTGATTTGAAAGGAAACTTTCACCTTCCAGGCAGAAGAAAATTTTTTCCTGTAAGGTGTGGTGACTTCTCTGCAGATGAAAAAAAAAAAACCACCAAAACACCCCACTTGATCTTCTTAGATAGATGTCAAGAGAGGAAAAAAAAAAGATTAAATAAATAAAACAAAACACCCTTAAGGACATTAGAAATATAATTAAATTGGTGGCTAAAGGATTTCAAGTTCCAATTAGGGGTCATTGTAGGGTGGAAGAAATTGGAGAAGGTTTTTTTAATCCTTACATTTAAGAAGATTTTTCTGCATGTAATGTTATCATATTGTATAATTCAGTGAGTAAACGTGATAAAATTAATGATCATGTTGTGTTGCTTTTTTAAGCTTCCTTTTTCTGTATATGTCTGCTGAAGAACTTTTCTATTTTAGTATCTTTCTTGCTTTCTTCTGGGAGTTGCATAAACACCACAGAAAGCTGACACCTGGGAATCCTTGCTGTTGCCTTAAGGGCAATTAGCTATAAAAGATAGGGCTAAAAGCTAATTGCTCTGGTTTAGTTCTCAAAGTGCAGGTGAAGCTTGCTGAGAAATGAAAGTCAAACAGTAGAAAGGCCAGTTAAAAAATTCTCTCTTGAGTTTAACTGAAGCTTTTAAGACAGAAAACTTCTGCTGATTCAGCAGTAAATCTCATGTTCTAGTGTCTGCTGGAATGGGGTCCTGAGTTTTCACTTTTGGCTTACATTTTTTGGGGATAATTTGTGCTTTTCTTTCCCTTGTTAGGGGACAGGCATAAGGTAAGGGGAGAAACAGCATCAAAAATGTGATGGGACTGGAAAGAAGAAAATATCTAGATTGTCAGAGCTTCTAGAGTCTGTGTGGCTGCACAGTGTACTGTGATTTAAGCTGACTCTACGATGAAAACAGAGAACCTCAGCAAAAGGTATTGGTGATGTTCATCATTTGGCTTCTTTAAGTAAAGTCAATACACTGTTTTTCCATATACCTTTTACATTTGATATGTAGTACAGAATGGATGTTTAAGAAAGAGTTGAAGCTAGGACTATGTATTTGAGTTTGGGTGTGGGAGGAGTGCAATTCAAAAGTATAAAATAGCTGCTGCATTCTGAACAATTGACTCTGGAACTAGGAGGGGAAATTGCTTTCTCATCTCAAAATGTCTGAGTCCTCAAATAATTTTCCTGTCATGACTAAAGACTTTTTAAATCTTCAGTTTGAAACAAACACATAAAATGCTTGTTTAAATGTCTCTAAAACATCCTGTTTCTACCACTTTGTTTTTTTTTTTTAACTCTACTATTTGAAAACAAAATTGAGACAAAAAGTTTGCTCCTATTCATTTTGAAATGTCAAGAAATGTTGTACCAGTAATGAGTGAAGGAAAGAAATCACAAAGTTTGTATTCAGAAATCTGTCTGAATAACCCAATTCTACAAATAGCAGTGAAAATGCAACACATGTCTTCAAAAAGCTCCCAGCTGGTTCTATTTCCATGAATTAGACCTAGATTTACTGACAATCATTTACTGACAGCATTGAAGAAACTGCAGGTTGCTCCCTCATAGTTCAAAAATATGTCTTGGTGTAATGTGTATAGCCCAGAAATGGCAGAGTGCCTATACTTGACATCTTCCTCCCCACCCACAGGATAGCTGTGTTTTGTTCTCTGATATTTGTCCAGCTGCAGAAAGCTGGCCAAAAAGAGCCCATTCTGTGCACATTTTTCTGTTTCTTACTTTCTAACTGAGAAGTTATTTGACCTCTCTTGCTACCATGTTCTTTGAGGCTGAGGAGAAATTTTGCTTAACAGTTTGGAGAAGAGGGGGAAACTAGGAAGGGAAGAGGCCATGCATGCTCCCATGACCTAACCAGATCTGTTACATTTCTTTTGCTAGTACTGAGGCAATCTAGATGTCAGAGACCCTATAACTTTTACATTTGCTAAATCTATATCCTTGCTGTAATGAAAGATAAGACAAAGTGTAGTGGTAAGGTTACCTAAGAATGGTTAATATTTTTGGGGGTTTGGAGTGAGGTACAGCAAATTGGCTTGGTAAATGTCTGCAAACTGCCTACTGCTGAAAAATGGAGGAAGGTCAGGTCTTGACCCTGGAGAAAGATGCTCTGGGACAGGTAGATATATGACTTGCCAGAAAAAGATGAAATTTGTGGATTTTTGATATATGCTATGAAATGATATAGTATAAATTTTATATGTTCAAATGCAAATGTGAATGAGTATAAACATGAGAAGGTTTTCACACAGCTTGAAGGGAAATCCAGAAATAGTTTGTCCAGATTTCAGAGCTCACTGTTGAGACTGGTAAATTGTTGGTGCCAACTTTTCCAAAACAGTCAATTGGAATTCACAGTNTTTTCAAGAAAATCAAGATTACTTTGATACATGTGGGCAAGAAAACTCTCACCTGAAATAGATTTTAGGCTGTAGTTAAAGCATGCATTCAGGGAGTGGGGTTCAAACTCAGACAGGTGAAGGACAAGTTAGATTCTAGGGCTCCCTTGCTCTGCAGAGCAGCAGTAGTCACCAAGATAATAGCTAGAGAGGCACCACCCCACCACTGTCTCCTCTCTCTCACATGCCAGATGAGAATAGTTAATTGTTATCTGAGAACTGACACTGCGTTGATTCCCAAAGACCAGTTAGCTGAGTGAGAAGTGAAGATGGCAGCTAATGTTTTATGTATAGGTTTAACTTTGTGGTTCCTCATCTTAGATACTCTGGCAGTGCTAACAATAGGCACAGAAGTCACCAGAGACATTTAAAACATGTGAAGATAAGCGCCTCAAGGTTCAGAAGTGTCAGAAGTTTCATAGATGTCCCTTTTGGATTGGGTTATTTTGCTGGTTTTTCATGTATTTGAGTGTCTTTTCTTGATATCTGCACTTTTCTAAGATAAAGTTATATAAGACTGGCAAAACTGGCTCCTTGTATTCAGCACTAGGGAAGACCAGTTTCCTGGAGAGGCAGCCAGCTGCAGCAGGGAAAGGACCTAGATTTCCTGGCTTGCCAGGCTGATCCTGAAGTCTTGATTGACTAGGTCTATCTGCTGCTTCAGTAGCAGGCATGGGCTGAAAACATAGTAGGGAAAAAAAACATGAGGGCACAAAAAGGAAAGGCTTGCTATTTTCAAAATGCCATTTAAGTAAATAATTGAGTTCCCCCTCCATGCATGCTTGTTCCATATGCTCAAAGTTTTAGCTAAATGTTTGCTACTTTTTATTACTTCTCTGTTATCAGTACAAACATGTAATCTTGGGCTTACTGCTAAGTGTGTATCTGTCTTCAGGTTTTACACTCTGTAATTCCCAAGGAAATCAGTTCCGGATATCTTGCATTGAAAAAACTATGCTCACTCAGCAGGCTAGAGGAGCTTTAAAACTGTAGGCAATGATGGTAATCCTTTGCATAGTTAAGGTGTAAAGCCTGAGTAATTTTATTGTAGCAAAGAGAAGAATTAAGGTTGCTATTCTCAGGAGGATGTTCACTAATTATTTCTAGATAAGGTGGTGGGAGTAATTAGGGCTAGATATTGGAATCAGCACTCAATGTAATTTACGTCCACATAATAATACCAACATCTACTTCTGTTCAATTTCTATTATCACTTTTTTCCCTCTTTTAAATTGAGAAGGTACAAGAAAACCTACTAAAAATACGTGAAGTGAACTGTACATGTGTCTTTTTGAACACTGCAGATCTATATCAGGCAATGAGGTTTATAATATGAATGGATTTGTGTGGCAGACAGCACTGGTAATTGGATCACTGTGTAGTTAATGCGGCAGAGTGGATGGTGCTGTGTTTGAACTGAATTCAGCCATAGCCTCAGCTGCCCAGGTAGAGGCTGTGAAGGACAGGTTGACCCCCTCCCAGCTCTTCAAGGAAATAGGGAAAGAGAAAGAGTTTGAGCTGATGGAGAGGTGTGGGGTTTCCCATGTTTTCTAAAGCCATGTTTTAGTTCTTATCAGTTAAGAATTATTTCTAGTACTCTTTAGAAGTCAAAGTTCTGCTATAAATGAAACCGCTGTGTTTCCAGGCTGGCTTCCTTCACACAAGGAACCTAGTGGAGTCCAGGATATTTCACCACTTCTTGCAGCATAGCGTGCTGAGATAATTTGTGCCTGGAGGCATCAGGAATACATTTGCCATAACATCCACTTAAGGATATGGGGACTGAAGTTGCCCTAAGTATAAACATCTTTTTCTGGGTAGTCTTCTGAAATGATTATGATTTTTTTACATTTTTCTTTTAGTTGAGGAAATTCAAATCCTGTTCTCTTCCTTGAAACTGCTGATTTCCAACAGTGCCTTGCACACTAACACTTCTTTTTATTTTTTAAGCAATTATTTTCCTGGTCAGTTATCCACTATAGCAGCACACTCTGGCAGGATGCCTATTTTGTGCTTTTTTCTCATTAAACTAGGTTTTTAGTACAGATTTGGGTATCGTCAACAGACACACTGATACACTGTTTCAGCTGGCATTATTACACGCTTTTAAAGATAGCTGGGTGCTGATGCTGAGGAACACTCTGATATTAGAGTATATTAGGACCCAGTTTTGTTGTTACAAAAGTATTTACCTTGCGGTATTTCACCTGTAATTTGTTTTACAGAATCCCTCATATCTTCAAGTGTAAGCATTGTGTAATTTTATGAGGCTTTCAGGTGATGCTCCCACTCAACCCTCAGGGATCACCATGCCACCTTCTTTTTCCTTCCCCACAGTCACCATGAGATGGCAGTTGTCAGTTGCTGGACTTGCTTCACCTTGTTTGAACCACAGTGCCTCAAAGCTTATTGATCCTTGGAGACACTGAGCTTTCCAGCTCTGCTGTTCGCAGCATGCAAGTGTGAAACTTTACAAGTGACTTTTAAAGGCAGCCAAGGAATGTGTGAGACAGATTGTTAGGGGGGAAAAAAACAACCCAACAACCTAACATTATTTAATTTGATGTTGCAGAGCTTTATGCCAAAGTAAGGCATGTGTTTGCTGTTAGCAATCAAAGTGGCTCAGAGAATGAAAAGTGACATTTTGTTTATGGGATTTTACAAGCAGGGGATCCCTAGGGAAATTAATTTGACCCTCTGGAACGCTGCCCCCCTTCATGCCAGCAGACCCAACATTTCCCTGCAGCCCCAGCATCTTTTTACCACAAAGCTTGATATTAGTTCTTGGGTAGATGGAACCCAGAGGGAGGGATATGGGTGCAGCAGGTAGCTCCAATAGCTCCACATTGCATTGAAAACCTATGGCAGGTCTCCAGCATTTTCCTAGTGCTCCCTAATAAATCATGCGGCCTAGATTCTGGACTGCAGCTAATCAACTACCAGCCAGATAACTGGGTTTTATTTTGTCCTTTCAGTAAAATCCCAGAGCCCAAACCCAAGCTTTTTAAAATAGTGCTCCCCAAACATAGCCTAGAGGCAGACTAAATAATTTAGATCCTTCTTCATCTCTGTTATTCTTTGGGAAACAAATAAGCCTGAAAATTCTCTACTTATTTCTTAATAACAGATTGCTCCAATTTGTGCCTCCATTCTCTTTAGCTCCATTTTCAGCTGGATGAGCTATTCTTATTTTTTCACGAACTCAGTGTTTTATAATTTTTTTGGATGCGTGTTTTTTAACAGTTGCTCCCCTCCATCATGTAGGTAGTCAAATGATGTTCATGGAAAAGTCCATTGCTTCTTACTGATTTTCTTTTGTAAAAATCAGTAGTACCTTATATTTATAGCTTGCAAGTGTTACTATCTAATTATCAATGTAGCTTTATGTCTAAAAGCATGCGAGGGTATTATAGTTATATCACATTACCGCCATGAATAATCAATGAATGATACCTTGGTTGATTATATCCTGAGGGTTCAAGAAAATGAAAGTGATAAACACGAGTAAAATTGCTGTGTTTTCAGCCATTTTCTTGCAATGCCAAAGCCTTGAGCAATGGAAGTGATCTTTACAATGTCAGTTATCCTGATCTACAGGATTGATAATGGAGGATGAAATTGTATTTTCCAATGCTTAGTTTACTCCTCCTTGAAACGAGTCCCAGATTTTTCTAGGCTAGAAGGGACTGAGATGTATATGTCTAGGCTCTTCTATAACAGGATATTAAATTTAATCCCTGTAAGAGACCGTTTCAGAGCATAAAGTAAGATTTGGTTAAGGAAAGACATAGAATCATGGCTTCGAAGAGGTGATGAAGGCTCTATGTTTTCCTCAAGAGTTTCTCTGTCAATCTCTTTGTCAAGGAATCATGTAAAAAATTTCTCATTCTTACTGCTGTGATTCGGTTTCCAGGCTCTGGTCATGCCTTTTACCAAAAGATTAAAGGGTTCTTTATGCACCATACTTCCTCTCTTTGAACATATGTATTTCAGCCAAGTAGCCTCTCACTCTTCTTTTCTGCTCAGTTAAGCCAATTGAGCTCTCTGAATCCCACGATCAGGCCTTTTTTTCCACCCTTAGAAGAAATTTCTGAGTCATGTTCTACCTCTGTATTATTGTGCTGCTCTTCTGATTTCTTCTTGCTCTTCAGCATCCTCAAAAAAAGAAATATATATAAAAAAAGAAGCAGAGGTATTGTGAAAGTGCCTGGTGTCTGGAAATATAATAAGCCATAAAAAGTTGAAGCTCAAAATACATATAAGAGGTCCTTCAGTGACCAAAATCTTCTCATTTTCCCTTGGAGTTCATGAAGGAAGACAGCAGTAAACAAAGTTCATGAACCAGCAAAATCAGTCATCTTAGAAGGGGAAGACTAATTTTTTCCCCCCTTTTCAATTAAAATTATGGCATGAACTTTCACAAAGAAGAACAGTTTTAATGAGAAAAGAGAAGTCCATTTCAGAACAACCAGGGCCTCATGTTTGTGTCTGCCTGTCTCCAGTGAGTACCCTATTTTCAATAGGACTGGGTAAAATATATTTTTCTAATGTCTCTTAATGACTGCCCATGACCAGGATGCTGCCATCCCAATAATGATATCATGTGTCTGTATCTCTCTTTCCAGGGGAGAATCTCACCACCTCAAGGTTATAATCCCCCACAGACTCCCCTGGTATCTGATCCACTGGTGTTTCCTTTCCAATTCAGAAAAGAGCAGAAAGAACAGTACAAAGACAAGACTGGTAGATTGATAGCTCTAGGGCAGTACAGACTCATAGCCAAAATGATATTAGAGAAGCACTCTATACTGTTCAAGAATTTGTAGGAGTTTGGATTAAAATAAATAAATAAATAAAATAAGTAAAGTTGTGGCTGGGAAGGATGGTATCCTGTCTCTCATGGATATTTCCTTCATATGAGTCTCTGCCCTGATTGAGAATTAGAAATTGGAATCCTCTGAGGAAAATACGGGTGAATAAAGTTCTACAGAAGTGAAGAAACAATAAATCCAAGAAACAAAAAAGATACTCACTTGGGCAAATTTCCTAAAATACCTCTGTGACAATCTGAAGCAATAACAGCCGCATAGGGTGGAATATCAGATTATTTTTCTGCTAAGAGGAGAAGGCGGATATTTTACTAAAAAGTTTATTTTTCTAAATCTGTCTTTAGCAATACACAACTTTGTTATAGCCAAGAGAATTACATGCTTATATATATGTATGGATGTTTTATATAGCTTTGACAACATTTAAAGACACTTTTTAGTCTTTTTCTCCCTCTCTTCTGTCTTCCCATCTCTTTCCCACCTGTTTACTTAGCAGTTCTGTTTCACTTCCAGCAATTACATATTATGCATGCACACTTCAGTAAATCTAACAAGACTTTTGCAGCAGACTATCTTTGTACATAAGCACTCCTCTTGAAAGCATAAAATCAAATTGCAATTGTTTAATAACAACTACTTTTGTCATAACAGAAGAAATTAAACTCTGAGACATACTTTTATGGGGACATAAACCCTATACATACTTTGTTGGTTTTGTTTGTTTCTTTGTTTGTTTTTTTAATTATTGTCATAATTCTTTAGTTATGTACAGAAAAATATTTAAAGAAATTAATTGTTTTGTCTGGGAATTGTCCTTTCTTGTGTGTTCAATACTCAGTATAAGTTCCCAGTTTGGTTAATGTTGCACTTGCTTGATTTATAAGACTGCTTATATAGGTGGGCATATTTCTTAACAACCTACAAGACCAAAGTCTTAAAGTACTAGAGCTTTGCTAACATTTTAATGCAATGAAAATGTCTTGGTTTTAGAGAGGATATTTTTCAGAACTTGCAGCAGAAATTAGACTGTTGTTTGTAACTGCTGAATCGCTAACTTTGTTATTCTAAATGTATTGGAAGTGCAATCGTTCTCTTAAATTAAGAATTTCTGGAGATCTGTGTCTGTTAAATGTGAAATAGCTTTAATATGAAAATAATAAAAAAATCTCAACTATGATGAACATTTATGTACCAATAAAACATTTACAGACAAATGTCAGTGTTAGTGGTTGGTAGCTCAGAATTTCATTGATGAATAAACAAAAGGATACAGAGTTTGTCTGTCTTCAAGGTATGCAAAGTTAATATTTGCCTTGGAGGCAATTCTGACTTACAGCAGAATTCCTGGTTTTGGGGAAAAAACAAAAGGAACAACCCAAAACCCCAAGAAACCACCACTGCATCCATCTCTCTTGTTGGTGGGTTTTTTTTGTTTGTTTGTTTGTTTTGGTTTTTTTTTTGGGGGGGGAGGTTAATCACCGTTTCAGCTTTAAAGGTGGAAGGGAATAGGAGCACATCTGAACAGGCACTAACAAGAAGGAGAAAACTGGGACCACATCCCTGCATGAAATAGACGCAAACCAGTGAGATTTGAGAAGAATAATTAACGTGAAAATACAATTCTGTATCTGTTAGCAGTTAGTCCCACAATACAGACAAGGCACAAAGATATTTACAAAATCTTATAATGTAATTTTTCATTTCTACAATTTTTCTTTTTTAAAACCTGAGAAACTTAGTAAAAATAAAGTAATTCACTTAATATCTCCAAGTTGCAGAATCTGCACTTACAGTTGAATTTTTTTCTTAATTTTCATAACTAAAAATGTTTTTCATCTGAAGTCTAATTCTTACAACATCAGCAAAGCAAGGGGAAAAGCCCAGAAACCTACTTTGACAGTGTGTCTGTTTCTTCATCCTTGTATTTGAAACAGCTCTGATCTACGAATAGGCTTTGACTTTCTGAGGAATCAAGATGGGACCTGGGGTAACACATGCTCTATTTCTGTGCTGGCTGATGACAGGATAGCTTGGTAAATGACAGAACTGGAGCCGGGAGGGTATCAAACACACGGCAGCAGCTGTCACTGGCTGCTCGCTGCGAGTACATGCAAGGGACTTCAAAAGCTGGAGTTCTCCAGGGATTCCTTGAACTTGTCTTTGTTTTTCCTTTTGTTGTTATTGTTGCTCTTTCCCCATTCTTGACTCTCTGCCTGGCTTTTCTGTGTTGTTACATCTTCTCATCCCTTCTGAGTCAAATTGGGAAGCTGTGAATATCTTCTGGTCTCGTGTCTTCAGAGTATATGAATTTTTAATCATTACTATCATCCACAATCATCATTATTTTATTGTATTTATATAGTGCTGCTGGTCTGGCTACTGTTTTTACAAAACAATGGAAAGGAAAGTCCTAACCTAAAGGATTTTAACAGTCTGTGAGATGAGCAACATCAGTCAGCACAATCTGGGAGCTGATAGGCAACACCAGGATAATGGAGCCAGAGGAAAAGAAAGTATCATTTAGAGTATATTTTCCTCTTAACTTGTCTGTTTATAGACTTGCCTTACCTTGAAACAAAAAAAATTTCTGTGGGTTTGTCTGGTCAGGTGTGAAATTGGCAACAGAAATGTAGAAAGATAAACACAAAGGCAAAAAATGCCCCAGACAGACTGTATGCTCTTAAATTCAACTCAGGCTGACAGAGTCAGGGCCACCAGCCTTTTGCTGGAGCTATTCTTCTTTGGATTTGTAAACTTAGGAAGTCAGAAATTACCAGAGAGGTGTGGATGTGAGTCCATCTCAGCCAGAGACTGCTTAGTTTAGAGTTGGCAGATTTGGGGTTATCTGTCCCGAGGTCTGATCTCTAACAGCTTCAGACACACAAGTCACTGCAAACTTTTAAATTGCATTACATGTATTTTCCTGTGGTATCCATCCATATCTTACCTCTTGTGACACAAGTAGGTGTAGGAAAGGGAATTAAACGAGTTAGAAAGGCTACTGTTTGCTCAGCTAATATCCTGGGGTTAGTGTCAGCAGACATGTCTGCTGACATATGTAGTCTCCTTATCCCTTCCCCACCACACATGTGCACACTAAGATCGATGAAGATTTGAAAAGATTTTGATTTGTTAGACTTTGTAATGGGACTTAGACATTCTTCCAAATAGTAAATTATTTGACCCCCACTTCAGAGTTGGAAAAGGTTAAAATTATAAAATACTGAGCCTTTTCAGAAGTGATTGTTCTGAAGATCCCTTTTCTTTACACAGAAGGCAAAGCTCACGTACAGCAAGGCAAAACAGCTTCCAGAGCATTTTTGTAAAATTTATTCTGATTTTTTTCCTACAAAAGCTTTGAAGAATGTTCTTTTTTTTAAAAGAATGCTAGGAAAAAAAGGTATATCTCTAGGTAAAAAAAAAGTTTGCATATTTGCTGAGTTATCGAGATGCCCTCTATGTTCGTGTTCTCATTCTTTAAATTATATTTCTCCTGACAAACTCATTTTCAGGCACAGTAATGAGCAGATAAACAAGGGGTAGCAGTGGATGGCTGCAGAGTGAATAGAATAATTCAGAGGGAGAACTTTTTTCCCTGAAGAGCATGTCAGCTCCTAAAAATTTATGCATCTAGCCTTGAGATATGCAAGCCATATGCATAAATAAATAAGCTTTTGAATGCACACCATAGGTTTTAGAGTGCTGCAGATATCAGGGGGTGGAAAACAGAAAAAAAGATTCAATTGTTCTGACTATTGAAGATGTGCAATTATTAGGTGTAGTAATTAGATAATGAAGCTGTCCCTAATAAATCTATCTTATAGCTTTTGGAACTTTGGTAGCCATGAACATGAGTTTTTTTCTGAATCCTTTACAACTTCTGCTGAGCATATGAAATTTTGAAGTTTTGAGGGAAGAACCTGTCCGTCCCATAATTTCACCATCAGAGGCAGAAGAGACAGAAGCTAATGATAAGACGTGTATCTATTAAGATACATTGGTTGCCCTTTGAATAAACCAGGTAAAACCCCTACCCAAACAGTCAGGCAGTGGCGGTGTCAACAAAATTATAGCTGATGCCTTAAGCAGAAAAGCTCACAAGTCTCTTTAGCCACCTCACTAACTGCAAGAAACTATTTTTGTGCTTTGATTTAGAGCTGTGTTTATATACTGTTTGGAACAGGGATATTGAAGTATTCTGCAAGAGTTCTGGGGCAAGATGGAAAGAGTATCTTTGTGGGATTTTCTATGGTGAAATCCTATTGTATTTTTCAAAGTCAGTGTCATTTCTGTTCTGTAGATGATTGTGTGTAGAGCGCTGGTAGCTGAGCTGGTGTGGAGGTGTTACCAAAAAACAGCAAGAGAGTGAACTAACGTTATAATTTCAGTATTAGAAAGCAAGCATCTTTCATGATGCCAAATGTAAGGGGGATAGCTCGACTTGTCTTGCATGCTGAGTGCAGAAAATGCTCTCACTTATATACTATGGTTTATATATATAGTCATTGATTTCCCCAGAAGAAACATACATATGATAATCCTTTCCCTGAAATCGTTAACACATTCCCTTCCCTTTGCACATGCGCTCTTCTGTCCCAGGGGTCCCTCTGGTGGTCTCTGGTTGTCATAGACCCCGAAAGTTATAGCTGATTGATGAACTGGTGTTACTTCTCAAATATGGCACTGAGTTGGCATACCTAGGCTGGTTGCTCACCTGTTTCTCTTGGTTAATATTTAACATAATCCTGGAAAATCAACACAGTGTTCCATAGCCTAGTGAATTTTAAGAATAGGCATTGTATTTTCCCTATCTATATTTTCCTCATCTGACAACAGTGGTGTTTGGTTTCTTGAAATTACAGAAGACATTGCCCTCATTTTGGTACCATTAGTAGGTTTTTGCACGTTGACAAGTCATTTAGGATTTATTGGTTGGCTGTCAAGTTAGGCACTAACAGAGGAGAGAAGTGACCTCTCCAGGTCTCTTTACTCTACTTGGGGCCCAAACCTTATGGAATAACACCCTTAAGGCTTGTTTTAATTTCTAGCTGCAGGATATCAGGGTTTGGCAGGTACGTCATAGATAGGTTTTAATGGCAGTGATCATCAGGGTCTCCTGAAGCTATATTTTGGAGAAATCCATGGAAGCAGCTGTCTGTCTGAAATACTGTTTTATTTATTAGAATACAGTATTTTTTTTCTATTAAAACCAGAAAGAACAGAAGGAAAAAAGCATCTATATCTTCAGAGCTTGCCTAATCGTTGTCTACTGCACTACTGGTACAGTCTCATCCTTAAAACCAGTTCATGGTAACTCTAGAGATAAATTTGCAGTGCAGTTTTTTTGCCTTGAAAATGCAATCTGCAAGAACGCAGTCTTTTACTGAAGTTTTCAGTCACTGATGAGACATGAACAGCATGTTAATTTCATAGTTCCTTTAATACTATGATGCTTTCAAGGGCTAAATGGAAAATACTTCTCTTCCTCAGAGAAAAGTAATTTTTAATTTTTTGTTCCTTTTTTTTCTTTTGGTGTGTTTTCACTTAAATCTTTGTAAATTGAAAGTATTTTGCCACTTAGAAATGAAGGATACAAGGTTTATCATTTGGGATTCTGTTGTCAGCATCAGTTTATTAAGGTAAAATGATATTTTAAAATCAAAGTTCTATTTGGTGAAATAAAAGTAACTTATAAACCCATCATTTCTAATCACTACTTCTTATGAAATATTTTGTTCATGGTTTACTGAATGTATAGCCTGCAAGTTAGATACCAGAACTTAGAAAACCTACATGCAGCCTACACTTTGCCTGTATGGAACTTCATAACTCTTCCAACAACATGAGCCTTGGTGGTCTGTGTCTCAGTTTGAGTATATTGCTTCCTTCTCTACCCTGAAATGCATGAAAAATGTCATTTTTTTAAAAATATTAGTTGCCCAGTAGACTGCTGAAAGCCAGTGTTTGCTGGCTGTCCTTTGTATTTGTCAAAATTTGTGGATCTAATATCTCATTTTTTACAACTTTCTTTTCAGTATTTTAGTACAATAACGGACCAGTTAATGTCATCTTCAACAAAAATACTTTTATATGCAAAATAAATGAAAAATATGATATTTAGCAATTGAAAAACTTCTATTGAACATCTTCCAAGTGCAATATTTCATTTGACTTTGCTTTGAAATACTAAAATTAATTTGATGACTGTATTTTTCTTATGAAAGGGTGGTGAATGTATTTGGACACTTGTTTTGGTAAAGAACTAAACCACCTCCATTGCTTTTATTAGGACAACTTCCATTCCTACAAGCTTGGTATATGAGCATCTGTATTTGAAAATAAAGCTAATTTTACCCTTAATCCAAACTCAATTTGCTCAGCAGCTTTTAAGGGTGATTTCTGAAGGTTAGGTATAAAAATCTAAAGGATTTAGACTTGACAGTAAGAGACTCTGGATTGGAATGAAAACAGGGAAAAATGAAAAAGATAAATTCATGATCTTATAATTCTGCTGAATCCCAGCAAGCAAGAGCACATAAAATTTAAAATGCTAAAGTAGGGATTTTAAAATCAATGAAGTGTTTAATAGAATTCTGTACAATGCATGCAAAATTGAAGAAATGTGGCAACAGGCAAATTTAGAATGAGTGAAACATTGAATGTGGCTTGGTTACATAATTAAAACTAGACAAGTAAAGGAAAATGTCAATAACCCAACGAAGAAGTCACACAAATATAGATTAGTGTCTTACTATCAAGGAAAAAAAAAAGTAATCAAAGCAAACCCACAGCTTGGAATGCATTGGCTGGCATTATGGGAACCAGTAAAAAGAAAAAAAAAACACAGCAAAACAAAGGTATTTTAAAATAAGAGTAATATATTAATTGCTCCAATTATGCACTGAACTCCCCAGGGTTACACTCAGTTAAGGGAGCACCTGGGATGAATGCCTCTGATACACACATTATATGTCTGCACTCAGGGCTGTCCAGCACTAAAGGTGATGTTATCCTTCCTAAAACACCTGGATTTAAAAAACCAACCAAACAAACAAAGAACATAGAGATGTTCTCTAAGCAGGCAGTTACAGCAGAGGAATTATTTTTTTAGATGACCTTGTCTATGGCACAATCTGGAGGTCTGAGGCGGAGAGGTTGGCAAAGATGTCTGAAATGCAATATATTTACATTTTGGCAAAAAGGTACAAATCTCAGCAACAGCCATGGTGACAACAGACTCGTCCTCCCTATCATGGAACTTATCTCCCCTATAGAACTAAACATTATTCACCTTTTCCAGTAGCTCATGCCCTGATGTGCCTTTCCTAGAAGCCCAAACACGCTGGTTTGCCTCTGTGCACTGCATGGCCCCTTTGACAACAGCAGCCAGGAAACTGAAATTTGTCAGGAATGAAAAGGGCCAGCTGAGGGACTGTCTTGACATGCAGACACTGACTCAGTTTTTAGTTCAGCTACTCTTGTGATGGGATCACAACTGATTATCCCAATTTTTTCCACCTTCCTCTTGTCCATGATGTGGCAGTGATTCATTCTCTTTATGTTTCAGCAGCACCCTCATCCAGGCTGGGCCATCTCATTG
Organism: Scytalopus superciliaris; assembly: GCA_013400415.1. NCBI lineage: Eukaryota > Metazoa > Chordata > Aves > Passeriformes > Rhinocryptidae > Scytalopus > Scytalopus superciliaris. The sequence continues at coordinate 189,103 of VXBX01003499.1, forward strand.
GAGTAGCAGCTATATTGCAAGCCTGTTTTATCATTACAGTGACAGAGAAGTGGATGATCTTAAGGGTTTTAGGAATTAAAATATATTCTGCAAATAAGAGGTTTGAAGAATAGCTATTTTCACAGATAATAGGGTACTTAAAAAAGAAGTACTTGGATTAAAGGAGTCTTGGTTTTATTTCAGAAGTCAAAGACATGTCATACCTTTTTAGCAAAATGTATTAATACAAAATCTTGTGGTCACTTCCTAATGTTAATATGAAAAAAACCAGGAAGAAGTGGATAAAAAACCATTCAGTTGTTCACTTCATCCATTAATCCCTCTCTGAACGAGAGGCATCAGATACGATTTTCAGGTGACATCACATGAACTAGTTCTTACCAGTTCTTTTTCTGGCTAAATGATAGTAGATTGTCTAAGATTCAGTCCAATGAATTTATTTCACCAGAAGTGTCTTGGCCCTAGCAACCAGTCCCAGGAATAGGATCAACCAGAGGATTTTGCTTTGTCTGAATTCTGGTCTCAAGGCACAGCTTCAGTGTAAATTCTTTGATGTCACATGAAGGTGACATTCTCCTCTGCAAGATCACAAAGGGCATCCATGAGGCCCTGGATGTTTTCAAGGTCACCTTCAAGGTGAGATCTTTAGCTTGTGCCATGTTTGTGGAAAACTGCCCAACAAATCCCAAATAAGAGATGGGGAAGGGCTGGTACCCCAGCTGGTATTCCAGTCCACCTGAAACACTTGCAATTAGTCACACAACTTCCTTAAACCAGTTCAAAGGTCTGTACACTGTACATATTCATAAATTTGTTTCATATAAGGGAGTTTGAACTCCTAAAATAAAAAAAAAAAATTTCTTCTGTCAAAAAAATATCACTGTTATACCTCATGGCCAACACTCCCTTATTCCTCAAACTAAAATTAATTAAAAGACTTATCCTTTCCCTCTGTCTCCCTGCCCAGCCCCACAGTATCTCCATCCATTTTTACATCGCTATTACCAATTTGAATCCATCCATATTAATCCTGTGGTGACCTTCAATGATGTGTAGGACTACGTCTTTTTTTTTTTTTTTTTAATTGTTGATGTTCTTAAAGAAAAGTACTATTTTGACCAAAGACAGATGAAAATACATTTTCCTGGCAGGCACAGAGGGAACATTTTTGTTATGATTGAAAAAAAATCTCAAAAGTTGTGAGGATAAAAAATTATGAAATTGGAATGCAAAAATACTGAGAAGAAGTTAAACATACTCATTGCACAAGCAAAGTGCCCATACTCTGGATCTGTTTCTGCCAGCATGGATATTTAACAGGAATTTTGCATGGTATATGTTTCTGAACTAACTCGCATATATATTGTAGTATTAACACATCAAAGCTTGTCCTTTAAGGCCCACAAATCACCCTCCATGATTACACTGCACATAAGAACAGAGATGAATACTTGTATGATGGACTTTCTATACCTTAGGGAGTTCATTGTTAGCAACTCAGGGCAAGGCTCCAAGTGAGAATCCAAAGGATAAACTAATACAAGTTTTATCAGTGTAAAGAGACCAACACTTAGTGAGGTTGCTGAGTGTTGAGAGCATCACAGAACCTCTATGATGCCTCTAGATGAAACACCAAAGTAAAAAGGTGTTTTCTCTACATAACGACAAAATTACACCTTAATTTATCTCCTAACCTTGGAACGAACCAGGAACCTCCAAAGACTAAGTAATACTGACTTGGAAAAACACCCTCTTTTCTTTCGGTGAAGAACTAGGACCCAGCAGAGTACCCATCCAACCCATCACTGCCAGTGATGAAGTGTTGCCACTATCCAGGGTCAGTTCAAGCTGACTGACAGACCCGTGCCTTCTGTTCAGAGCTGGGAGAGGCAGAGCTGGGAGAGGCAGAAGGTTAAAAACAGACCTGGAGAGACGACTTTCTTTGCATTGCTCTTTTGTATCTGCTTTGCTGGAATGATCCAGTGAAGGAATTCTGGCTGCACACAGGGTTGTACTATCCTTGAGGACAAAGTCCCTTAACATTGGTCATTTTTATATATATATATGTAGTGTCACTGACTGCAGTCAGTTACTCTTATATCTGAGTACTCTTTAACTAGCAGGGATTCCAAAATATGTCTACTTATTTCTGACTCAATTCATGTTTGATCAAAGCCCCACTGATACATCTATCAAACTCACTGTTAACTTAATCCCTCCTGCTCTCATTTTAAGTGACTGATTCGTTTCTCCCCATTATGTTCAGCCTGCTATAAACACCAGCACTTTCTGTAAGTCTCTTTTTTCACTCTGATGTTTAATAATCTGCCCAGCCTTTTTCCATGACAACTGTGTTCATATTTCTGGAAAGTTTCATGCTTATTGCTTTTGTCATTTAGGCCCTCCTAGCACTGTTGCCCTCTGTTACTGTGTCTGTTTTGTAGTTGTACCCCAATGACATGAACAAATGCTCATCCATCTGGATTCTCATACTTCCTTTTCACGTGTTTCTAATTGCATCCCACAATTTACAAGTTTGCATTATTAACTAATTATTAAATATAATGACTATCTCTGATGAATTTGTCCTCTTCTTGGGTTAAAAACCAACCTCTCCCTGCCATAAACATTTATTCACTTTTATTCTCAATTTACTAAATAATAAGACTAGTTGATTGCTTAATGCATGGATTCAGTGAAGCTATTAGTCCTTGGGCAAATTTTGAGGCAAAACTTGACTAATTCTTTCCAGAGGTGTGTGATACATCTTCAGACATAAAATCTGCTCTCATATTTTCAAACTCTTGAGCTTTCCTGCAAAGTATGAGCATAGCCTCTTAATCCTCTTAATTTTACATTTTATTTATTTATTGTGGTACAATAGCTGTTATGTCATAAGACTGACTAGGAATAGGCAAAATTATATAGATATGCATTTACATATGAAATATATTTAATTCTATTGTATTAAATTATTATTCTTACATTTTAATATAATCCTTTTAGGAAAACAAGTAATCAATCTATACAAATGGTATTTTGAATATATATAACCTCTCCATAAATAATGATTGAGATTAAAACCAGTTTAAAACTTCAGGAAATATAAATTCATATTATGACGATTGGATTTTGAGGGAAATCATGTGGCTTCTCTTTTTTCCTTTTGTATTTACAATGGTCAGAATGAAAGTTCTCATGATTGATGTTAGCTTTCAATTCTATGACTTGTTCCAGTTTGTGTCACAATATTTGTCTGATGTAAGAGTGTATTGTTCTTTGTTTGGATTTTTTTTTTTACTCAGTGATGTGTGACAGCATCACTTTGAAATCAGTACAGAAACAGGGCAACATGTCAACTTGATTTATTTAGTTGTTTTTCTGTTAACACTCCTCATCATGTTGGTAGACTGATAAGGTAGCTGGCACTAATGCAAGGGCCATTTCAATCATTTGATGAATATATATATTGCTAAAACCCCTGATTTTTCCATATTTGGGAAGGCAAGTTTGCAGTAAGTTATCCAAAACATGCCATGAATCAGCAAGAGGGTTGATAAGACAAGTTGGGTGGTCTGTCCTGTCTGATTTGATATTAAACAGATACTTTGCAAACTGCTCAGTCACAAGGAAATAAGAGCCTGTTCCACAAAGTGAGTCTTCATTAGTTTTCCTCAGTAGACAGTCCCAGTACATCTAAACTAATAATTTGTACTAAATTTCTGGCAATTGTATTTCCCTGGACATTATTGTATCTGTATTAAAAATTAATTATTGATATTACTCACTAATTTAAATTGTGCAAATAAAGCAGCACATAAAGCTCTTGTCCCTGGTTTGAGTATTTGTTGTCTGTTGTCATCGTACTGGGATCTGGTTAATATTGGCTGTTTATGTTGCACTGCTGGGCTTATCCTTGAAACTTCTGCACCAGAAATCACAATATTAATTTGGTCAGTTTTCAAGAACATTTGATATCTTGTGGTTTTTTTCAAAACTGCCTCCAGTTTTATGGAAAAGTTCATCGACCTTGCAGCATCTAAGCAACTGTAGATAAGATGATCTGTAAGTTTAGTTTGAAAGAAGGGACAAGCTGTCTGCTGATTGCACTGGGAATATCTCATAAGTGTCAACTAAGTTTTCATTGAGTGTAAATTAAATATCGGTCTTTCTGATTAATTTACATAGGTGTCACATGCTTGTTCAGGTTTTCAATTAATTCCTCTCACCATGTCCCACCCCAATGCCAAATGGTGAGAATTAGAAAGCAGACTTTCCTTCTGAGCTGCAAGTGCACAGCTCTTTGCTTGCTATGCCAGAGAGGATGGGTGCAGATGTCCGTTGCAGAGTGTGCACATAAACAGGTTGATTCAGTGACAAGAGTACCCCACAGTTCTGAGAAATGGATTGTGTAATTTTATTTCTCAAACTCTTAAAAAGCACAGAAGAAATTGGATATAGAATTCTTTTCACTGATTATTAGCGCTTTCCTTTTTTTCTTTTTCTTTTTTTTTTTTTTTTGTTCTTTTTCTCCAATACTTCTAAATGTTTATTAATGTTATACTGGGGTAACTTGAAGGAGCAGTATTTTTCTCTATATAGAGACATCATCATCTGGTAGAGCACATTATTATCACTGCATTGAAGATTTTTTTATAAATCCATTATTCTAAACTTTCCTTTTCTTCCAATGGTGTGCTGTTGTTTTGCCTTTTTGTTGTCGTTGTTGTTGTTGTTGTGGATGGTGAAGAGCCTTTCCTGTGGGATATGAGAAAAATTTTGAGAAAAACATGAGAAGAATCTGACTTCACCTGTTTATTTTGATCATTTCATCAATCCGGTGGTGCCCTTGAGTAAACATTTTCTTTGAAGTGTTTCATTGCTATTATTCTTCATATTCTCTGCAATATGAGTTTTTCAGCTCTCTCATGTAACTTTCATATATATTCATCTTAAAGAAGCTCACACTGCACATTGATCCTTGCTTTGCTCTCACCTATAATTCTTTTACGCTTAATAGATTTTTTCCATGGACAAGTATTGTTTTAGGCTTTTTGCCAATGTTTAGTCCTGTGAGCCAATTTTCTACACAAGGCAGTTACAGCAGCTCTCTGTGAAGAATGTTCTGGCCTTCACTTATATGGAGAGATCTGAATTAGCAGACCTGCATAGAGTAATATGTAGCATTAAGAAGACACAAATCATTCTTGGCCTCAGACCGCAACTGAGATGTTTTAAGTTTTGTAAAGTAGTATTCAAACATAACATTGCTGAGTTTTTATTTTCTTTAGCTAACCACTTTAGGAATGAAGGAAAGATTCAACATTTCTCAGACTGTGTCATCTCTCTGGTTGGTGCAGTGTGGACTTGGACATGTCAGTTATATATCTCCCTGTTAGTTCCTCATTATAAGAACAAGAGAGAGACCTGAGTTGTATCTACAGTTTGGTTAACAATGTGGACAAAGGGATGTTGGAAACTACACACTCTGAAAACATATGAGAAGATAGATGGGCTTCCTTGGTTTTTTATACATTTATTATGGGGAAAGGGAAGGGGGGCTGGTTTTTTTTGGTTTTTTGGGGTTTTTTTTGGGGGGGTGGTGGGAGGGAGGGGCGGTTTGGCATGTATGTTTGTGTGTGTGCGTGTGTGTGTGCGTGTGTGTGTGTGTGTGTGTGTGTTTCGTCTCTTTTTATCTTGTAGCCAAAAGTGTAGAGACTGATATATGTGTTAGCTTCAGTTCCTGGCCACTAGAAAATACTCAATGGAATCCAATTTTGTCTGATACCAAGGCCCAGTGACGTGCTAAATTCAACAGCATCATATGAGCCCAAGAGTGCCAAAGATCATATTATCAGCTTGGAAAACCCTCCCCAGGCAACAGCATGCACTTAGTGGATGGGAATTGGTCCTGCTGAGTACACAACCATTTGTCAAGGCAGATTTGATTCTTTTTTCTTTTTTTTTTTTTTCCTGAGGACCTAAAGCTTTACTGGAGTGAGACGTGGGTCCTGTTGTACTTTAGACTTCAAATGTAGGGTACAGTGGATCAGCTGTCATCAATTTTCTTAAGCAGGGTGTAGAAATACAAGGACAGAATACCAGAAGCATATTTAAGGAAAGAAAAGTAGTCTCTGTTTGAGTCTCTATAAAGCTAAATGCAAGTTCCTTCAGTATTAAATACACTTTTAGATTGACTCTGATAGATAATGGATGAAACCAAATGTATAAATACTGTATTTACACTTTTTTCTATTTTGTTTTCTGTGGGAATCTTCTCTATGTCATATCTAAAGTTATCCTGAAAAACAGAAACATGCTATTCTGAAGTGTTCATTGCTTCCCGCATTAGCTTAACAGACCCTGCAAAAACAGTTTGCATAGCAGTAAAAAAAAATCTGATTCCCATGATAATCTGAACAACATTTTAACATAATTAACAAAGTTTGCAAAAAGTTTGCAAAAGAAAAGCTGTAAGTCAAAAGAGCATTCATTTCAGAAACAGGTGTGATCAATGTCTGTCTGCGTGGAGGGGAGGGTGGTCAAATCAATTCTTGTTGCTTCATCAACTCTGGTTATGAGAGACAAGGCAAATATGGCAGGATAGGTGGAGAAAGCAGAGACCTTTTAGTCACTGATCAGAATACAAAGGATCTGATACTAATGAAAAGAATTTTCTCTGTGGCCTACTGATAGAATGCAGAGGTGTATCCAAAACCTCTGGACTCTAAAATACTTCAAGAAATAATGGCCAGGTTTTTTCTGGATTTGCATTTTTTAAATTTTTTTTTTGCATTACGCACTTCATCAAATCATATGCAAATGACTCATGAGGGAGATTTATAAGTAAATAGTTTATTAAGTAAACAGTTTGGTCTGCAGAACTTAAAAGTCCCAGCAAATTCTGAGAAGCCACAATTATGCAGCTGTATCCAACTCTAATGTAAGCAGAGAATCTCTGACGCTACTCAGAGTCTCTTGTGCTGCTTTATGGAGCGAGATGATGTCAGACAATGCAAAGACCCTTTTCCTCTTTTTCAACCTGAAAAACATTTATTTGAGTTACACCCTGCTCACTATTTCTAGTCCTCCAGTCTGTCGAGGTATCAGATAAAAGTCCACAGAGAATTTTTTCAACATACCATTTTCACTTTTGTTCTTTGAAGACAAAGTGCTAATCTGAGATAAGAAAGAAAAAAAAATGTATTGTGAAGAATTGACTAATATTTCTGTGAATAAACTGAGACTTCTAAAAAAGGCCTTGAAAAGGCAATGCTTCCTCATGCTAAAAGAGGAGGCAAAAAAGGCCTGTATTGCATATGCTCTTTCCTCATTAAGTTCTTTTATGAGTTGTCACATCTCTGGATCTGTTTCCCCAACTATAAAATGTCACAGATGTCCTCAGTTTGTAAAATACATTGGGAGGAAATACATCAACAAATGCAAGCTATTAAAACTTTTCTCCTTTTTTTTTTGAGCTTTACAAATGTTATATGGTGATTGTTTTGCCTGTTTTCAGGCTGGGTATATGGAGTCTCAGTAACTGGATAGGGAATGCTAAAAACATGTGGTGCTTGAATGGCAGATGTAGAACCAGGAGCTGTTCTTCTGAAGTTTGACTCTTTCTCCTATAAAATAGTCTTTTTTTCTATATATTTGTTTATGTTTGTGCATATGAATACTCTGAATCATATCAATTATGAGAAATATATGAAACGTACTGGTACCAAATCGATTTATGTCAAGTATTATTGATTTTAGTGAAGTTTGAGCTCAAGATATTTGTGTGGTTTATTTGCTCATTATTTTTACTTGTGACATTTCTAAAATCTCATAGAAAAAAAGGATTAATCTTCATGTAAAATAAAATGTTTTTATTTTAAGCATTTTTAGCCTTGAAAATTACAAGTGGAAGGCACTAATTGTGGATAAAATAAATGAATTATTTTTTCAACATGTTTCATTTCAACAAAATGAAATTAAGCATTTAAACTGTGTAAAATTATATATATAAAAGTGTTGAAAACAGCATGATGTTATAAAATGTCATTGTATTTTCTTTTTTCCATCAAAAAGGAGGCAAAAGTGAATAATACATAGAAAATGTTGTTTCCTACTACATTTCAAGAAACATGATTTTCTAATCTGGTCACGCAGTTCAGATTCCCAGAATTATGATGAATAGCAGTTAACTTCCACTCTACATATAATTAGATATTCATTCCTTATGACCCTTTATAATGTAAGAAATTGCATTAAAGCCCTGACCACAGTCACAACACAGCTGGTAAGTGGTTTTCTCTCTTTGTGACTGGAAGTGCTAATTGATAAATAGAGGGGAAAGACCAGCTGATACTCATAAACAAGAATCATCAGGAATTTAAGAAAACCAGTAATTGCATCTTTTCAAAGAGAAAGTGCCTCCACCTGGTGTAGTTACATACAAAGTACCATAAAAAGGACCGATTTTGGAATATGAATAATAGAGACAGAATTTGTTGCACCTTCAAGACTCTAGCTCTGCTACAGTATTAGGATATTACTGGATCTTGACTATTTCTTATTGAGGATTTCTTCGACCAATGAGGTGAGCATTAATGACCAGTCAGGGACCTCAGTGCATCAGGAAAAATGCATAGGCTGGATGCATGGGACTGATGAGGCAGTTTGGTGATCAAACTAAAAGTGACAGTCTGTACAGTTGTGAATTCAGCAAGACTGGTGATAGTGTTGGCAGCCAGACTGAAGTATGGCATGCATGAGTGGTGGAAAAGTTTTGCCATCTCAGTCTAGTTTATTTTTATCACTCTCTGTCTTGTTCCTTCCCACCCCCATCTGTAATGATGGTGGGTTTATGCATTATAGCTTTAGTTACAGGCCTAAATGAACTATTGTAGCTTCAGTAGGATAGTAGGATTTGAGTAAAACTCTTCAGAACTAGAAAAAACTAGTTTGCTTTTTTTCTTTTCTTTTTCTCTTCTCCCTACCCCTGTCCACCCCCCAACCCCCTTCCTGCTACCTCTTATTATGTAGCAGGCAGCAAAAGAAATGGGATGAGTATTTTGCTGCTTACTTCCAACCAGCTGGATTATTTCTAGTTGGCTGATCATGTCTCCTACACCTAGTGTTATAAATGATGGGCTTAGTTAAAATGGTATGTGCTTTTAATTTATTTTCCTTTCTTATTAAGACAATCCAGCAGATTGCTTTATTTTTCTTAACTGCATCAGAAAAAGCATGAGTGAACATGCCTGCACTCCTGGTCCCTGGAGAGCAATCACACTTTTATGCAGATGTGCTCCTTGGCCCTATCCTAAAAGGCTAATCCTAGAAAAGCAGGACAATGAGATCTACCCTTTGCCTGTGTGTTGCCTGAGTTTTCTACAGTGTTGCATTCTTCTTTACCAGGCTTGTGGTGGTGTATAGCTGTTTGCTTTTCTATACAGTCAGGGTGTTTCCTCATTAATATAAATTCTTTATATAAAGGCACATATTAGTTTCCTTGGCATGCATATTTTTTATACTAATATTTGAGATTAATAGCTCCCCACTGCTTTTTATCAACAACTTTGCCAAACTGAAGTAGGATATGAACCCTGAACAGATATTCTGCATCTCCTTCTGTAACAAGCTATGTTGCAGAGGAAGAGGGTTTCTGCCCTGTGTGGCGTGGCCAAACAGTCCACAGTCTGGGTTTTGGAGCCTATGATATAGTTGAAATTTATCCTATGTTCAAAATTTCCAAAGGGGTTTGATGAATAAAAAATATTTCTCTTTTGGGTTTCCCTTTCTAGGTCCTTCAATCTTCTCCCTCCTACTTGACTCTATCTCCCAAAACTTGTGCAAAATGAGAAACAAAAATAAGAGTGGCAAAGAAGGGGGAGGAGAGCTCCTAAATAGTGTGTTGGATAAAAGTCATAAACTGAAGAAAAATTGCTTTAATCTTGTAGTCTAGAGATAAGGGTTTTTTGGATGAGAATAGGAAAGCTAAATTCTAGTGCTGGATATTCAGGGTTTTCTTTATTATTTTTATTATTGATAGTAAATGTAATTGAAAAAAATTAAGTGCATGTGTGTGCACACCTGTCATTTCTGACTAATAACTTCTGAGTTTGTTGCCCAAGTTCAATCAAATTTGACATGGGTAAAAACGTCAGGACTAGTGTGATCTGACCATTTGTATGAGAATTTTTTATCAGTTGGAAGTGTGGTGCTTTTTGAGGGGCAGGGTTGTTTGTGTGTTTTTGGAGTTGAATGTTTTGGGGGTTTTATGTGTGTTTTGTGTTTCTGTTTGTTTGGGTCTTTTAATGGAACCAATCACTGAATAAAACCCTGGAGTACAGGAGTGAATGCTTCCCTGGAGAGAAAAGCTAGAGGTGAACTCAGCTCTGAGCTTACACCAGAGAATCCCTGCTTCTCCAACTCAGACTTTTCTGTGTCCCAGGAGCATTCAAATGCTGGGATAATTGAACCACCTTGCTTGCCCTCTTGGGTTGCTGTGGAACACAGCTCTGCAAATGGCTGTTTTCTCAGTTAATTGGCAATTTAAGAGCAAATTGCCAAAATTCTACAATATGACACCCTTTAACCCTTAAAATGTCTCTTACCAATTAATGAAACATAAACTGAAAGATAATAAAAGTTATATTACAGTGTTCTGAAACAATGAACGTGAAAGATATATTAGTGTTCTGAGATAATTCTCAAAAAAACATCAAAACAATTAATATCTTCAGATAAAAATATTGTTGCATGAAAAGAATTGCCTGTTCTCAAAGGAAGCAATGGTGCCAGTCTTTGAGGTTGGTTTAATAAAACTAAACCCACTTCTGATTATGGGTTCTCTCCACCCTCTATATTTAATTTGTTTGGTTTTGGAAGCCAATAAGGAAAATTTCCACCTTGTTCCTCAGCAGGCATCTAGACTTGCGCCAGGGATGGTCTCAATTTCTTAGCCAAAGTTCCTTCACCACTCATGCCCTGTCATAAAAAGAGCTCAAGGTTACTTGAAATACTATTTAAAGATCAGTAGCTAGTGAGGGTTGGGAGTGTTTGAGACACCAGGTTTTGTGCATGGGGTTGATCTCTGTGACAGGAATGCAGCAGGTGACCTGTCTCCATTGATTCCAGAGTGAATCTAGAGAGATGAAAGGGTTAACCTGCCTAGCCAGTGTAATTGCTTGTAGACAAGTGTGCGCATGGCCCAGTACAGTATATTAAGTGTGACAGGCTGATTCATGATGTAAGGGCTTTCCCCTGCGGCTTTACACACTACTCTTCAGAGAGCAGGCTCTGAAAAGGTCCTTGGTAGGACTTGTTTTGCTGCTTTACACTGCTCCGTTTAGCTCTCCTCTGGGGCATGTTGGGGTGTCCTTGTTGGGCATGGCTTACTGAGGAGGAGTCAGCAAGCTCTGATGTGGGGAACAAGAGTGGTTCTATGCCTGCTCTCCCTGTTGGCATGCTGCCTGCTTTTGACAACCAGCAAAGCAGGAATATCCTCCCCAGCAGCTCAGATCTAAATCCCAGATATGGAGATTGATTTCCAGCACAGCCTGTGCTGTATATAAATCCTGGATCAAACAGGCTAATCACTGTTAATCACTGCTAATCAGTGTGATGGTGCCTGTAGACCTTTGCAGCCCTGCATACTGGCTTGGGGGGACGAACTGCCAGTGGATGTTAAATCATTAACAGTACTGTTAAATTTAAGTAGCTGGTGGTGTTGAATTTAAGTGACTAGTGCTACTGTCATACACTGCCAGGAAATGAAATATTCCAGAGCTACTGCATCACTGTGCATTTTTCCCAACACAACTGTGATTCAGACTGAAGAAGCACTCATCTGCCTTAGCCCATGAGTAAACTTAGTTGAAGAACTCCTTCCAAATAAACTGCTGGGTGCTGTACTGCTGATTACTTTTTACTTATTAGGCAATTTTTTGCATAGCTCCATCATAGGTTAAGTTGCAGCACTCTGCTGCCTACAGTCTAGCATTTACACTCAGCACTTTGACTAAAAGGAAAGCTAACACTGGATCTCAAATCTATCTATCCTTGGTGTTTACCATATTGTTTATTCTTGGATAGCTGTTGAATTTGGGAAACTTTCCAGTATGTTGCTCTGATTTTCATGCGTTTATTCACAATATACCGGTGTGATTGTCTTTCCTCCCCCCCACCCCTGCCCCCCCCACCCCACACACACATTTCTTTCTTTTAATTTACAAACTACATTTCAAAATAGCAAGGAAATGTGGGAGGTTGCAGAGTTGGAGAGAATTATGGCCCCTTTCTGGTAGTTAATGTACCCTGAGCTTTTGGCTTAGGTGCCTCATAATGCCACATGAGGCATGTGGAAACTGCTCCGAAACACATTTGTTAGCTGTCATGTCACTGCTTAATTATATCTTACTTCTGTTTCAGTGCATCATGCATAAGTCTGCTAAATGTTCTGTGTGAATCCAAACCTGATTTATGGGCTCAAAAGTACCCTAGAGAATACCAGTGGAATAAAAGAGCTCCCTTTAATGTGCTTTCCTATCTGCAGAGCTCAAATTTAGTGTAACTTTGTTAATCTTTGAATCTGTAAACAATATTGCATACAGTGTGTAGCTTTAATTTAAGAAGATTGCTTAGTTATGAGCTTGTTCTCAGGTGTGCTGTGAAAATGAAGTTTTCTTTCTTTGCTGGATCATATGAAGAATTGAAAATACAGTGCATGTATTGATAGATCCTCCACCACTGTAATTCAGGGCAGTTTCAAAGCCATGACAGTACTGCTGATTTATACCAGCTAGTATTCAGATTTTGGTGTTATTGGTGGTGGTAAACTATTAAAACACCATTTTGAGGCTGTAGCTTTCTTCCTGTAAGTCCCTTCACTAAGGGAATAGAGAGGGCAGGAGGGAGGAGGTGGTGCATGGGTAAGGAAAGGAGGACTTGCTGCTGTGTGCCAGGGGTGTTGCTTACAGCAGATTTCTCAATAAATTATCTTGTTTTTCTCAGTTGGTGGCAGCAGCTTCAAGATGCCATAAATGCTTTTGCTCTGAAATGAGATTTATTGAGTAAGCATGAGACTGGAGCCTGTGAACTTTTGGCAGCTGCTGAATGGTTGCTCTCTGCATGAATGGACTAAGGGCAAAGGAGTAGTACAATGTTTGGAAAGTGACTTTCTTCTGTATTCTATGATGCCAGAAAAAAAAAAAGGTTTGTTTGCTGTTTGACAGTGAGGATCATGCAATATCCCAAAGACTATCCAAATATGTTTAGGACCACTGGATGAACGCATCAACCTTTTCCTCTTTGAAAGTTGTGTTAAGCCTCATGAAGGGTTTTGGAGTGTCTCTTGCATAGCCTGTTAATATAGAGGGATTTCTTGTGCTGTTGCTAGATGAAGTCTGTCTCTTCTTACCTTCTTACTTGTCTGATCTAACACATGTAAAAGATGCCTGGAGCTTTCCAAAGACCTGGGAACTCTAAAAGAAAAAGGAGGATGAAGGGGAAAACCAAACAGCCCACCTCATAAATTTATTGGGAAAGGAAGACAATATGCATAATAAAATTGGGAACCAAAGACCATTGGGGAAGCAAGTTAGTAATTTTCATGGAGATTATCATCTACAAAGTTCTTCATTAATGTTCTGATAAGAAAGGACTTAGGAACTAGTTGGGGGAGAGGAACACAATGGGATGAGACAGGAGTAACAGGAGAATTGAGAATTAATTTTTTTAATTAGTTGTAGCATAAACATCATAATCATAGTGACTTTGTCCTGTTCTTGTGGGAGCATTAGTATCTTAGTAGCAAAGGGCGGGGGGGAAGTAGTCTCATCTGTTTATATTAGATTTACTGTTTCCTAAGTGCCAATATATCCTTCAAGTTTTTGTTTAAGGAGACTACTAAATATTAATCACTGAAGAGAAAATGCCATGATGTTTTTGGTTTGTAGATTGCTGCACTGGCTTTCTGGTAACTGGAACTACTCCATGAAGCTCAGTGAGAGATGGTGTTTGTAACCAACTCATTCACATAGGGAGATGTTTAATCGTCTGAAACTGGTCAGCCATGAAAACCTGTTAGGGTTACTGTGGAAGAAATCAGGAGTCAGTGGTTCCTCCTGGAATGGTATTAGCGTGAGGCCAGGTGCAGTCTGGAAGCCAGGCTGTGGGAATGCACACCCTTAAAGAAGAGAACAAGATTCCTTTCACAGTATAAAAATTAAAGTTAGCAGTGAAGTTCAGCAACGATACCAAGAAGACAATTCCACAAATGAAATTTTTCTTTATTTAAATCAATAGACTTTTACAATAGTTCAGTTGACCTCGAGTTCTATCCTACATCTCTTACAGTTATCAACAGGCCTAATAGGAGTGAATGGACATAATAAAAGTCAGAAATGGGCTTTTAAATACCAGCTTCATTTGGGAGGAAACTGGAGAAAACAGCTATTGCAGTTTCTTTAAATTTGAAAAACTTAAGATTACAATGGCACAGACTCTTTTTTGAAGAGAGATGAAATGTCTTTAAAATGCTTTTATGCACATAACATATAAGGTTATAAAGCTCCTTTTCCTTTTTTTCTCCTTTCATCATGGTTGCTTACCGCAGGCATTTCCCTTTTTATACTTCATAGCGTAAAACCCAGTGCAGCTGCATTGTTGTTAACCTTAGCAAAAGATAAACCAAGGAAGATTTGCATAACTACAGTTGCTTATCTTTTTGCTGTTGTCTCATCATGCCCAGCAGGCATGGTAGGAACTCATCATTTATGGTGACTGTATATAATCCATGAAACCCAGAAATTTCAGTAGGAGAAGTAGCTGAAATCAGTCATCCTGTGTTGTTTGCAACTCAGTTCTTCAAAGGTAATACTTGCAAGACTATTTAATGAAGATGCCTATGTTTATATAAATACACAGATATGAAAAAATCTAGATGATGCCCTTTATCTTGTTAAATTATCATATTCAGTTTCAATCTTTGCAGTAAGAAGTGAAACACCATTTAATTATTGAAGGATAGGTTGTCTCTGCAAACAAGCTCCCTTTAAAATTTAGGACAGTTGAGGACTTACACAGGGATGTTGGAATCAGAATCTTGAGGGCTTTAAAATATGCTATGAGTAGACTCATGTAATTAGGAAAAGAGAATCCAAAATTACTGCTGCAGTATGCCAGCAAATGAAGTTATCTGTGTCTAGGGCAGACCTTTGCTGCTGAAATCCAAGTGCTTAAATTTTGCCAAGGCACCTGAAGATTCCAACTATTTTATGGAGATTCAGTTTCAAGAGCAAGGATTTGCTCCTATGGACTCAGGTTCATGAAAGTCTTGTTCTGTGTACTCTGCTCATAGAACACTGATGACCTACCATGAACACATGGGACAGGGTAAATAAATTAAGGCTATAAAGCTGTATCTTAGGGTTTGAGCATCTTGAAATGAAGACCTTTGATTCATATGTTTCAGATGAATTCTACTAAATGACCAGCATGTTGTTGCCTGGGTAGATTAACTCCTTTTAAAGCAATAGAGTTATTTTGGTGGCAAAACAAAGTTTACTCAATGCCTAAAGACTAATGATGAGAACAAATGATGCCCATGTAATTAAGGAATGACAGGACTTCATTTCATGATTAAAATAAATCATGGCTTAAAAATATTATTTTAAGATCAACATTGAGAATAGAGATTATATCAGCCTTTAACCTTAGATTCAATATTGGATTTTAGGTAGCTGAGCACCTGGAGCTAAGGTAGAATTTGAATCTGGCCTCACTAAAAAAAGATGATCCACCATCTTTTTGCTTTTTGTTTATCTTTAACAGAAACTATCTCTTTATTTTAAAGTTCAAGTCCAAAAACCAGCATTAGATGATTGTCTTAACAGGCAATAATACTTCCTGGGCTATTAAACATACTCAAACTTCTGAATGACAGACTTTCTGCTGAAGTTCCTTGTCCTGGTTATAGTGACCAGGACCAGTTTGTCACTGTGTGGGTGTGGATAAGATTGTGTATTCTACACCCTCTATGTAATTTCTCATGAACTGCTAACAATGGATCATTGGCAGCACCTTCCTGGGGCACACCTGACCCCTCAGATTGCAGGGTGGGTGCTAATGGGCCTTCAGGGTTTCCAAAAACATGTCATGATTCACCTTATACAGTTACTCACCCATTGTGAAACTCCCCACCCTGGGGGAGGTACTGGGCACTCCCATCTGAGCCTAAGCACGTATATACTGGGAGTTTTTGGGACTGGACTCAGTCACCGGATCCAGAGGAGGACCAGAGCCTCAGCAGGACTGTGACTGCCACTCTTGACCAGACTGGGACCATTATCCTCACCAACAGGTTTCCTCTTTCCTTTTAATGTGTACTCAGGGCAGGGCCAGGTGGTGCTCAGCACAGGGGCTGGTGAGCTCCATTCTGTTTGTGCCCCAGGGTGCTGGGTTACACACCTGTTTCTGTGGGTCAAACTGGCTTTTCCCTCTGTACCCTTGTACTTATTGTGATCTTTTTATTAAATTGTAGTTCTGGCTTGCAGTCTTTTGTGAGTTGGGTTCATTTCTCCTGCCGGTTTACTTTTAAACCAGCACAGTCCTATATTTAGATTTCAGTATGTGTGTGTAGAAGAGGAGATAAAGTTTTGCTGCAGACAGTGTACTTTGCTGATGGACAATATGATAAGGAAGTTGCTTGTCCTGAAGTCTACACCCTCTGTCAAGCTCTGGTCAGTCTGCTTAGAGACATCAGGTTAGACCCTTTCTGACCATAAAATAAAGTTTATGGGAGCTTTATGTTCTCAGGCAGTTGATGTGATTCTTGGGGTGTCCTGTGCAGGACAGGATTGGACTGTGTGATCCTGATGGGTCCCTTCCAAGGCAGAATATTTTATGATTCTGTATTTCTAAGACTATATACTTTTGACTATTGAAGAGATGCAAAGGGGGTGGCTTTCACTGGCTATGGTTTCTGCTTCTGAAAGGACTGTCGTAGGAGATATTTTGTGCTTCATTTTCCACAGAGTCTGTACAAGAATTCACTGTTAGATGCATAAATCTGAAGTTCAAAGCTCACTTGAGGAACACATGATGATTTCTGTCCTCTAATGAAAGGGAACGAGATATTCTCCGGATGGGATACTCTAGTGTTGGATTCTCCCTTGGAAAAGAGATAGACAGACCTTTAGGGAATGGTCAGCCCTTGCTGACTGGTGAAAGAAAAGGATTAAGAGTAGACAACAAATATGTTTTGTTCCCTTCTCCTCTTACAGTAAACAGGTTGATCTTTTTTTTTTGGTTTTGTGTTTTTTAAATGTGGTAGATGAATGGATGTTGTTGGCAAAAAAACTTAACTTTATTTTGAATATCTATAATACATTTATGAGCTATTTATATCCTCTTACATTAGGATATTAAAAAATACAGATGTCTCTGGTACTTCACACAGGACTGCATTGAACATTTGCTGCTTGTAGATCATACTATTATTTATTGACTGGCTCTTTAAGGAGTGTGTTGGATTTTGTTTTTTTGTTTGAGTTGTAAAAAGTGTTTGAGAGATAATTTGAGTTTTATGAATCTTTCTAATCCCTTATTTTAGCATACAAACAAAGCCAAAACTGCATCAACTCAGCATTGTCTCTGAGTTTCAATATGACATTAGTTAGAGTGTAATGATATTTTCCAGTGAAGGGTTGGATTAATCCTGTCCTGTAAGGCACCTGTACAAAAATAAGTCTAGCCATGGGAGCAGATTTTAAATAAATGAGTACATTTGCCAGTCTCTGAACACAGGATTAATTTTTATGCCTAGTTAATTCATGTGGGATCTAAAAAAATATGAGTTTAAAGTTTTGCAAATGTATAGGAAAATTGTCATTGGATCATAATTCACTTTGACATGAGTGATGGGAAATTCATATGGATAAGTGAAGCCTTTGAGAACATGGGCCATAGTTATTAAATCAAGATTTTCTATGAATATAAGATTTCATGAGGTTGTGCTTGCAACACACAACCTTTGTATTCAGGCAATCGGGAGAGGGGAAGAAGGAGTTGACGACATTTTTGTGAATGTTCGTTTGCATCTGACATGGATTGTTCATTTAGTCAGACTTGTTTATGGCTTCTCACTTGCCCTGTAGAGAATATGCAAGTAAACTGAATTTCATTTGCTAGCATTCAGATAGGGTTTTCTCTCATTGCTTTCCAGAATGTCTCCCAAACATGGGTGTACAGCTGTGCTTGTATCAGAACAGAAACTTTGTCACTGGTGTCCTTTCTCAATTAAATTGCTGTCACCCTTTAGTAATAAAAGAATCTAAGCAGAAACTGTGACCTTCGGCTTCTTTGATAGACAGAAAATCATTGGAATGAACCTGCCTACAAAAACAAAGGGTGATTATTATTCATGTAGAGAAAAGTTCTGGATAAAGGAGATGTTTACAGAGATTAGAATGAGTTTGCAGAAGATTGCATGGGAGACTTGCTCCTTTTCTGAGTGCAGAATCTTGATTGTGCAGGAACTTACTCTGTGACCCAATCATCTGTTTAATTATATCTTGGATAAATTTGTTTTACAGTCTCATGCCCAAAATCTTTAATTGCTTTAAGTGATAAAAATGGGATCAGTTAGCTGCAGCTCAGGTTTCTAGATGCTATAATTTTTGCTGTGTAATTTGTTACTATAGAAAGGTTGTTCTATCTATGTTGCACACTTCTACAAATGATTTAAATGCTTGCTTTCTGTCTCTTTGACATATATTGCTATTGCAATGTACAATGTTCCTCCTTTTTCCAATGCTGAATTACATACAAAGAATAATGTTTTCTCAAATTCCTGTCCATATCCAAATTTCCTCAATGTAGAATAAATTATTTATCCTTTCCAATATATTTTTTAATTGATTGTAATGGATAATATAAACCTAAATAAGTGCATGGCATTGTCTATAGTCCCTGAAGAGGAATTGGTCCACTTGGAAGCTGAATTGTGTGTCTACTGCTGGTCTCTAGCAGCAAAAGATATTCAGATTCTTAGTTTAAGTAGACACCTACATTTTAGACCATTGAAATGAAGTAAGTTTTCAAAAGCAAATTTCTTAATTAGGTCCACACCCTGCCCCCACAGTCATTTAGTCCAAACTCCCTGGTCAATGGCTTTCTACAGTCTGTGTTTGATCAACTTTCCTGCCCCATTACACCTGATTGTCTTTCATTTTCCTTTGAAATGAAACTCTGACTACCAGCTGGAGTGTTAACAGAGACTTTGCTCATCTTGGTTCACTATGACTGACACAAACAGTCTTCTGATGTACTTTGGAGCTCCAGTGACTGTGCTGATTTATATCAGCTGCAAGTCTGGCCCGGTGGCTGTGACCCAACTATCGATAAAATCTAGAAATTCAACTAATGCAAAGAAATGGATTTTTTAGTATACACTTTTATTTGAAGGGTGGTCCTTAGAGTCATTCTTGGACTCTGAGTTGTAATCATATTCGTGTTGTTCAGATGATATATTTTGCCTGGGGTTGCAATGCGTCATGAAAACCGCATTGTGTTGGGTAAAAATACAATCTGCAGTTGAATAGGACTTTTTTTCACTGTTGTCTATCAAAATTTCTATTACTAGCTGAGTCATTCATTAGGAAAAATACAAAGCACATGTTCTGAGCTCTGCACAGAACCATCTATTATGTCAGTCTTGTAAAGCAGTACTGGCATTGATTTTTGAACCGGACAGAAGATTTTTTTTCTCTTATTTTCAAAAAGATATTTTTATTCTTTTCAAAGTGGAAGCAAGAATCCTGGCTCATCTTCCAGGGTATGTCTATGACACAGGACATGGAAGGATTTATAAAAAAGCAAAGCTGGACTTAAATCCAGCATTTGCAAATTTTCTTTCTTAGACTCTCCTGAAATGCTAAGAAATGGTAAGACTTTTGTACTGTCTCCAAGTAGCAGGTAAATTGGATAGAAATGTTCCCCAGTCTGTTGGAGAACTGCAACTTCAGTTTTCTTGGGTAAATATCCCTTCTTATCTGTGTTTTGGGCAGCTTGAAGATATTCTAAGAAAGACTTTTTTTTTTTTTGCATGTGTGGCTAGAACTTATTTCTAGAGATGTCTATTGCTATTGTAAATTATTATGATATTATAAATTGCTAGTATCACTGAAGTAGATTTCCTTAATCATCATAATTTGGGGGGAAATGTAATCAAGACCTTGATCAGCAAAGACTGGTTGGCACCTGAATTGTCAAATATCTGGAAATGTTGCTCCTTAAAAGTATGAAAAGAGAATGAAACACCCAAACATAGTGAAGAAAGATGGAAAAGAATGCATGTCATGCCACTTAATTTTCTGCTGTCTTGCACGTTTACTAAGTTTTTGCTGGGCATGCATCTGTACCAGGTTTAATGCATTATGGGTAGAGATTCAGCATGACTCTTCTGATAGTCAAACATAAACAGCCACTTTACTCCAAAGTTAAGGGAACTGACTAGAAAAGAATACATTTTTTAGATGGTGAGAACCCTCAGAACCTTAGAAATATGTGCATATGATGGAGTGAAAGCAAATGTGTCAGATGTTTTCATGCCTCAGAGCCTCGGAGCAGATTGTTTCTCCACTTTGCAAAATACTCCTTTTCAGAAAGGAAACTCTTCACAGTATTGGTGAGAGATCTGGAGAACTCATTTTGATTTATCTCTGAAACTTGAAATTTTATCCTTTCCATAAGTAGCGTTCATGGATTTGAAAGAGATATGTTCCTGTCTCTGAAACAAAAATGGAAAATTTGGTAATTTACTGAGGAAGGAATTTTTCCCTATCTATGGAATAAGAACAAAAGTTAGTATTGTAAAAACTGTACCACGTGTCTCGTATTTTATTGTTCAGAAAAGTATTCTTAATGTGTAAATTTGAGCTTTAGCAAAGGAGACCAGTTGGGGCAGGGGGAAGGAAATAGACTTTTCTTTTTTGTTAAAATTCATATTTTTCAGTCCAAAATCATAATCTCAATGAAGTAACATATTTTACCAGAGGAAGTTTCATGTTTTCTTTTTAATTATAATTAAAAAAAAAACCAAAGCCCCAAACCACTCTAACCAGCAACTTGAAAAACTAGAGAGAAAGGGATAGTGATAGCCCACACATAGGCAATAATTCATAGGCAGGTAGGTTGAGAAGATAAAAATAGGTTAATATGAATATATGTTTCTGAGGATTTAGTCTCGTTCTATTAAAAATGACAGTGCACCATTATGAATAGCATGGCCTACCATATTAATATTGTATTCCAGACTCTGCTAGTAGACTTTCAACAATGCATTAAAAGGTATGGTGATTCCAAATAAGCTATACAATTCTGTTTCTCATGCTTGACCTGAATGTCACACAACACGACAAATTTGTATGCTTACTAGCTGTTAGCAACACCATCCCTTGCATTTGTGTCTGTACACAGCCTGGTGAGTCTCACTGCTTGTTTATGATGCCTGCTCTGCATTGCTGTCACATAATTCTCCCCATCAATAATAATCACAAACGTGTTTACTTAGAAATATGGGGAATATGCTTCACTTCAACCTAAGGGAACCTTCATAAATAAGCACCTGTGAGGGAAATAATGAACCTGCTGATAAAAATATCTTTTTTTTTTTTTTTGCTAATGATTATTAAGCATTTATTGGTATGTCTTTTGATACATACTGAGGAAACACAAGTTCATTGTAATTTTTACTTGACAGTGACTAGGATAATGAATATCCTGCACCCTTTTTTTTTGTTTGCTTTCCCCTAAATGCCTTCCTATAAATAATGAGCCAAAACTGAATTTGGTACAGCAAGTATAGATTATTTTGTTTATTGCATAGCATAATTTAGGGTTTGTGATCATCCAAGCACCTTGCTGTCCCATTTTATTGCTCTTACAATGCACCTAGGCAGAAACAATCTATTGCACTTCATTAATTCTTTTAATATCTGTTGTCTGCATTATTTGCACTTTACTTTGTGGTTACAATTAATATTTAACTTCCATTATGCAAAGTCCACTTAGCTGTATTAAATCCTATTTGCTAGGCTTCTGCATCAAAGTGCTGCTTGGACAGCATTGGGAACCCAATATATCTTCTTATGTAAATGTTTAGCAAACCTGTGAATTGTATTTATTCAATTTCTTGAATTTATTGAAAGAATTTCTTATTCCTTCGTCTACATATCTGATAGAGATGGAGAACAGGAAATATAATTTCTAACCTCTTTGCCTCCTTCATAAGCAGCTACCTGTTACAACTTGATTTCCAATTTCTAGCCAATTTTTTACTCAGCTTGCTGGTTCTTTTTTATTTATTTCTGTTGGTACAACTGACTACAGCCCCTAGGTTTTGCTGGTTTTTTTGGTGTTCCTGCCCCTCCTATATACTTTGTTGTTACTATTTGAAGTAGAGTACTTCTAAACCTTAATGCTGTTTTGAAGACCTAGATTGATGAGTTACTTGTGTTCTCTCTTTATATGTATATTAATGACAGTACTTAATGGAGTGTTCTTAATTTTAACTATTGGCATACTGAGGAGGTGTCTTACCATGATGTGAACTCTCCAGTTACATGTTGAGTAGCAGACTTAATTAAGGACAGTACAGATTAGTCAGGGATCTCATCTCAGGCACCAGAAACTCTGCAGGGTACTAAGAGTCAAACAACACCATTTCCTGTGTTACACCTGTGCATCACCAGAAAAACCTGGCTGTCTGTAAGACTCTTCCTGTTCACATTGGCAAGAACACCAAATCAATGATGGTTTCAGCTCTAGGAGAATTTATATTCAATTCTCTTAATTACTCAAGGGCTAGTTGTCAGCAGCCTTTATGGATGGGAGTAATATAGCTGAACAAAGACTTTTAAAATATGCTTTCACTCTTTTCCCTGGAAATAAAACACAGACTCTGGCTGAATGAAGAAAATTTTTTTAAACTACTCAAGTTTTGCTGAAGTGCTCCTGTATTAAGTTCAGTGTTCTCCAAATTAATTACCTTTTTTGTAAGTATCCATAGTAAAAGTCTGGTCCTGTTCATGTTTTGAAACTAAACACTAAGACTCCTGAGAGGTCTGAAGAGGACATAACTCTGTTGGTTTTCATGAAACACCATTTTATGGGGGGAAAGGATGAAAAAACCATCCCTTTATTGCCTTCACTATTTTTTATTTATTTGGATCATGCTTTTTTTTCCCTAGATGTATATGATTTTTAAGAAAGACTGGTTTGAGTGTGGGATTTTTTTTATTTTTTTTTTTTAATCCAGCTAAAATAGGGGTTTGAATGTATCTGGAAATCCCTGGGTGGGATGGTAATATTCCTTCTGCCTCAGCAGGGAAAAATATGGAACAAAAGCAAAGACTACTGAAAAAAATATTTGTAAATAAATGATTCTAGGGGAGAAATCAGGACAATTTGGAGAAAAACTCTTGAAACTTGAAAGTGATGAAGTTAGCAACAGCTTCAAAAATGTAAAAGAAAGGATAAATAAATTTGGGAGTAGACTCTGACTTTTGGGAAGCTGTCAGGGAGCAGAAAGAGGTGGTTTGCTGCACAGAACACAGAGAGAAAAAGTTCCTTTTAGGTGTCTGCAAAGTGACCATCAAAAAGAGAGTGATCAATGAACACTCTGGGGAGAAAAGGACAGCAGTGAGCAAAGCACAGCCACTGTTAGCAGGCAGGAACCCAGTGCTGGTGCTGCCTGGAGTTCTGAGACTGTCCCAATATGCTTACTCCCCAGAAGAAACTAAGCCCCTCTTTGAAATTAAAAAGAAGAAATAGTTATAAAAAAGCCAAGCTTTGCAAAGTCAGCTTCAGCCTGGCTGTCTTCAGTTTCCTCTTTGTCAGCAGAAGCTCTTGAGAGGCAGCTTGGCAACCCGCCTGTGTTTGTTTTTTTCAGGTTATTAAATATCAAACCTGAGCCAAATAGAGTGGAAGTTAGAAAATATGTTAGAAATGATGAAAGAAATCTTAAAGGAACAATTCCCACAAGTGTCAACAAGACAGCCCTGAGAGATATTGGTAGCATTCCTGTGGCTGGTCAGGGTATTGTTATGCTTCAGGTTTTCTAATAGTTTTGACAGTGCTTTAGTTAGTGGCTTACAGATAGAAGTGCTTTTACTAGTAGTAGGGAGCCACTTTTACAAGAATTTTGGTTTTCTTTTAATACACAAGAATAAGCTAAGCTGGAAATCTCTTCCTCCAGAACTGTGTAAACACACCTTCATTTTGGTTTTAGCTGTCTTGTTCAAATTGTCAGTCTTTCTGCCATGTGAATAGATCTTCAGCAGGTGTAAATGAGAAAATTATACTGTTCTTCTGACAAACTTTCTTTTTCTTGGACAATGTATCTCTGTTGTGAACTCAGTCTATATTTGAGTACTCTGATTGAGAACACTAGGTTTGAGAAAGTGCCAGCTACTCAGCAGGTTCCCTAATGTGAAGTTTTGAGCTTTTCTTTCCATCTATAAGAATTTGTCTCTTAAGTAGTACTCATAATGGCACTATATGAAAAAAAAAAAAGACTTAAAAATCATGGCACTTGATTAAAAGCAGTATGAATTGTCCTGTATTTAATACAACATGTGAAGGGTGGAAGGCATAGGAGCTATGGAAGGCAGCCTTCACCAGTGGTGACAAAGCAAGGTTGGTGTACAAACCTTGTACTTTGACTCAATCGATCTTTTTAGCAGGGACCGTTTCT
The DNA here is from genome assembly GCA_013400415.1 of Scytalopus superciliaris. NCBI lineage: Eukaryota > Metazoa > Chordata > Aves > Passeriformes > Rhinocryptidae > Scytalopus > Scytalopus superciliaris. Next base: position 213,851 of record VXBX01003499.1, read on the forward strand.
GGTCTTTCTTTTAGTGTCTGGTTCAGGGTGAGAGGTGAATACCTGTAGAAATACTGCATACAAGTCCTATAAAAGCCCAACATGTAAAACTGATCCTGTCTCCTTTCCAAATTGCCAGCTGCAGTTTCCTTAACTGAATTCTTTAGGTCAAGGTGTCTACAAACCATGCAAATCACAGATGTCTCTGAGCATGTGGTGATGAAATTTGAGAACTGTTTAAGCACTTCATTTAATCAGTGGAAAAACAAAGCCTTTGCAAGAATGTGAGTCAGAAATATAAAAGTTCTGACTTTACCTAGGGAAATTCATGTCTGTCTTCACTCAGTCTTCAGCAGTGGAGCAATTTTGTTTTTCTCTTGTTTGGTTGGGTTTTTTGGGATGATTTTCTTTTTTATTTCCCTTTTTGGTTTGTGAGCTTGTTTGTTTTTTTCAGTGTAGGATCCCTAAATATTTTTAGTGGCACAGACCACAGATTTTGAATACCCTTTCTATAGACAATAGCTTTTTCTTCTTGATTTGGTTCAAAGGTATTGCAGGCAATTCTGTTCCTTACCTTATAAAATCACAAACTGAAATCCATAACTACAAAGGAAATGTAGGGCTGTGTTCTTTCCTGAGGCTCAAACAACTAAGTGAAGTCAACCTGGACTTGAGCTGTTTATTTCTCAGAGGCAAAAGCTTCCTTTCTCAGTAAAGTATCAGATAATGTAGATTTCACTCTTGTGTGTTTTGAAAACTGGTATTTTAATCAGAGCTGTAGAATTTCTTGAAAATCACTTGCTGCACCTAAGAGTAAAATAGGTGGCCCCTTCCAGCACACTCTGCTCATCTACCTCCTTTTTGTAATGTATCATCAACATAAATTATTACTGTGAAAAAAGAGAATAGCTTGAGTTGTACAGCTTGAACAACTTCTGATCCATGTTCAAACTGACAAACAAGATGAGCAGGCTGAATAGATTTTCCCAGGTGATTTGCACAATGGATTTTGAGCCCTTGGCATGCTGGCTTGAAAACTGAGTGTTCCTTCCTTTTCTTCCCCAAAGTGGAAACCTGAACTCTTGTTTCCATGCATTTGGGACATGGACTCATACTTGTGATTAAGGCTAATCAGGATGCAAATTGGGTCCTATGGCCCAGTAATCTCGGCCCACTTGCACATGAACAATGATTCTGACAGAAATAATGATACTAAACCAAAGTCCTGCTCTCCTGTGGGCATATGAAAAATCCAGGAGGCAAAAGATTTATTCTTGCTCTCTAAGAATAGAGCTTGTCTTGGTCTCATTACTGTATTTCTCTGTTTAATTAGTGTTTCAGGCACTGCTATAGAAACCTGTTCTTGCACTCAAAATACAAGATGATTTGGAGTTTGTCCCATTTTCTGATATATTAGGGTTTCCAGTGTGTATCTTTAATTGGAAGTTGTAAGAAACCCCAGCATGTGAGGATTGCTCTTACATAGCTAGTCCATGGGAGATATTCCAAGACAGCACAGTCACATGAATAAAGTCTACTGGGTGGAAGCTAGGCAGCCTTGTTTCACTTTCCTAATGCTGAAAACTTCATTGAGCTAGGGCTCTGAACTGTGATTTGAGAAAGGAAAGAGGTCAGGTAAGACTATTTCAGCTGTTGGCCTTTTTTTGCCAGTCATGTTCCTGCTCCTTTTGTCCCGGTGGCCTTGCATTTGCCAGTGCCTCAGCACTGACCCAGCACTGAGGGAAAAGTTGCACCCAGTGGCCAACCAGCCACTCTTGCAATGCAGTTCATGCTCACCTCAGAGACTGCAAACAGTAGAGGTGTGTCTGGCTGCCTCAGTTGCAGTCAGACTCCTTTGAAGTGTGTTGTGCTTAGGCTTAATCTGCTCCTGCTTGCTGCTCTCCAGGGGGCTGTCAGTGGAAAGCAGAAAGCACAGCTGTATATGTGTATTCCTCTGATGCCTTCAGTCCCTGAAAAGTCAGAGGCGACTTTGCAGAAAACATTCAAAAATCATCCTGAGGGTTTCCTTGCAGCCCTACCTTAATTGCTTCCTTCAGTGCAGTGTCTTTGCTTCTGCCTTGCTGTGTGGCAGCCTTCTCTTATACTGCATTATTAAGTATCTCAAGAGTGGGCACTGTAATTTCAAATGCTCTAAAGCCTCCAAGCCAACTTCTTGGATTATTTTAAGAAATAGGGGATTTCTCTGTGGTTCTCAGCAACCAGGTTATAGGAAAAAGTTGGGGCTTTGTTTTGGTGGGGACAGGGGAACATTGTTTTTTTTAAACATACTGGACCCATAGATAACAAATTTTCTTCTTGGGTAAAATGGGGACATTTAGCTTAATAAACAACAAAGAAAAATCTCTTCTTCTCACCTCAGCTGTGACTTGTGCCTTCAACCCACCCTGGGTACTTTGCATTGTAGCAGCTCCCTTTTGGCTATTCAGTTCTTAGTTTAATCTGTGGGAATTTACATTTAACATATGACTTAGTGCCACTGCTGTGCTACATGGAGGTGAGAAACCATGCAAGTAATTTGTGAGTATGTCAACAGTGTGATAGTGTAGGAATTTAAGGGGGTTATTTGATTGAACCTTAAACACTACCATGCAAACTGAACAACAAAATCCTCTTCCCTACTGGAGGAGCTTCATACCTACAGAATATCATATTCTTTCAGGGCTAGATTTCAATTCAGATGTCAAGACTTTTCCAGATCTCTTTCCTGGAAAGACTTTGCTGGAAATGTAATTTTTCTTTTTAGTTTTCATTTTTTTTCTAATTTGCAGAAGAGATAGCACTCCACGAGAAGAACCTTTGCTATGATATTTGGTAAATCATCAAATAGGATGATCAGAATGAATAGTGCTGAGAGAGAATTTTAAATCAACTCAGTTTAATTTCAGTTTTAACAATACCTCCTATTCATTCTTGTAGTGCAGGCACTTGTGATAGTCGGTCTTTTTTTGAAATCAAATCATAAATTGTGCATTTCTACTATTGATCCCTCAAAATTATTAGAGATGTCATGAGCCATCTGTGGTTTTTCTTGGAGTACATGTGACTTTTTCCTGACTTTTGATATGAAAAAAATGTTAATTTACACTGGGAGCTCTCAGAAACTTCAGAGTGCAAAAATTTTGTGGGTTATAAATACTGCTAGTGTCCATAGAATCAAAGATTAATGATATTTAGTTTTCATTTTTTCTGCAGACAGTAAAAAACCTCCTTTAAGCTTAACCAAGCAAGACAACCTTTCTGGCACTTGATGTGACTGTGTTACTGAAAAAAAACCAAAGTCATGTGATTTATTGATTGAAACTTGTGAATATTTTGTGGTTTACTGTACTTAAAGGAATTTTTGTGGGAAGGTACCTTCCAATGAACCAGTCATTCAAAGGATACAAAATTGAAAGCTCAGAGTTCAAGATGAGTTCAGCAAGATACAGATGGGAAAGATTCTTTAGACACAATGTGTCCAAAATATGTTTATCTCTGCAACCTGAAATAGCTGGCAAACCCTGTTACTCTTAAGGCTGATTAGAACACCTCAAAACTCTAGTTTATTACTTCAACTTCTTTTTTTTTTTTTTCTTTTTTTCCCCCTGAAATACAGTTTGACCTTTAATAAGTTGTAGTAATTTTTATTTTTATATTATTTTTAGCCTGTGCTAACATTTTTCGATGTCATCACATATTACAAGTCTAGGCACCTCTGATAATCCCTTACAAATAAGGCTATTGACCCATGGGAACCATGCAGGCAACTCTTATAAACCTGGTGAGTTCTTATATTTTTATTTGAAAGGAGATAACTCTGAGTTGTCTTGCCTGGGTACAGCAGTAGGCTTTACTGTTGGGAAGTATATTCAAGTTGTCTCAGCACCCTGTTATGGTGAAGATTTGGGTGGTGTTGCTTTGGGTGACATATGAGACCTGAAAGGGTGCTGGAGATAGAGCAAGCTCATGGTTTCCCAGGTCCTCCAGTTTAGGTGTGCTCTGGCATTGCTGTGTCAGCCAGGATTGTTGTGCCAGAAGCAACACTGTAGGTGGAAAGTCCTATTTCGGATATTTGTTAATTATTATTCTGCTTTGGAAAGAGGGACTGTGCATCACAAAGACAAAATTTTGGATTTACTGATCATAGCCTGCAGCCTTAGGCTATATTGAAGTCTGCTGACTTCACTTCTGTAATTTGGACAGTCTGCCTCACTTGATCCCAAGGAGGGCAGAACTAGGGTATGCTCAAAGTCCACACATGCTGTTGCTTCAGCACTGTGAACTGATCAGGAGTTCCTCCCTTCTGTTTTTAGTCTTCTATTGAAAATGTGGTGATATGGTGGGAGGCTGTCACCATGGTCCATTTTAGAGTGGAGGTCCAGGTGTACCTGCACTGGTTCTGTGGGGTCATAGGATTCTTACTAAGCCAGAAAAAGTTAAAAAATGCATTCTGTTTTTAAGGGGAAATATGAAAATGCTTGAAATACTGATGGAAATAAATTAAAAAGAAGTCCCAAGCATTTTCACCAGGTTTCTGTTTTGCCTGGCTGTTCATTGGTGTAAAAACTAATTGTCAGAGACATGATTCTGGGGCATTTCTGAGGTACCTTGCCAGCATGTCTACAGTTCCTGATGAAAAATCCTTACAGTTTTTCTTTGCTTGATGGCTTTCAAGGGCTTGCTGCTTTGAAGTTAGTGGCATTGCAATTTCCTCCCCCCCCCCCCCCTTTA
>VXBX01003499.1:218861-247480 GCA_013400415.1 Scytalopus superciliaris
AAAAAAAAAAAAAAGCAAAACCTCTGTAATTTTTAACTCTTTGAACACTATCTTGGGAAAGAAAGGCCTGCACTAAAGCTCTAAATTGGAAACACAGCTTGTAACTTTGGTGTGTTTGCAGGCTGAAAGTACCAAAGACATGCAGAAATACCTCAGCTTAGAAATGTGTGATAACAATGCCAAGATACAATGTATTTGAAAAAAAGTTTACAGTTTTGTTAAATAAAATATTATTTTATTCTTGTATGTGAGCAATTATGTGAATTTTCCTGAAGTTCATTGGAGTGAGCAACATGGCTCCTACCTCACCAGAGGTAATTGTAATAGTAATAAGAGATGTATTACTGAATTTAAATAGAAAATCAACAGCCATAATCAATGGAGCTGGTAAAATGTCTGGCCTGCTATCAGAGGCCATTATCCAAACTTATTTTTGAGCTGTGTTTTATCCTTCAATGTGCTTTGAGTATGGCTTTTCAATAGCTAAGACACTATAAAAAACAATATTGCCCCAAGAGATACTCCTGAAACCATTTACAGCATCTCAAACCCATCAGGATTGGATATTTCAGCAATCTAAAAATTTATCATTCTCATCAGTCTGTTTGATCAAATGAAATCTGTAAGTTGGTTGCTGGATATAAATTACCTGGGAGCCTGAAGATTAAAAGTAGTTTCTGAACAACTGGAATGAGGGAAAAAAATGAGTCAGGTTACCCCAGCTCACTGGATTTTTGTAAGTAAACCTATTTCCAGGCAATTGATTTTACATTATTCATTATTTGTTTGAGATTTGAATGGCAGCTAGAATATTAAAGAAAACCCTAAAAATAATGAAACTCCCCAAAGGCAGTGGAAGTACAAATTCAATCCCAGTTACAGGTATATAGCTCAAAGAATACTCTTATCCTTGAAAATCAGTAATTTCAATACACCAAGGCAAAGCAACTGCATTTGAAAATACAATGTTTTGTTCATTAGCACTTTGAGTTACTTGTCTTGTGTAAAGCTCCCAAATTCTCCCACTGTTCTGATTATTTTCCTGATAAAGTGTGATTTCAGCTGAAACTTAGGAGATCAGGAATAGCCAGCCTGATAATTCATTATTAAGGAGAACAGGGATCTCAGGTTTTTTGCAGTTCTGATTCCTCTTTTGTGTTCATCACTTGTAACTCTTCATGTTCAGAAGTGATGTTTCTTTCCACTGTCAAAACTATGAAAAGAATTTTTCTGTGTATGGTTCTGGTACACTAAGGAAAGGGATTCTACCCCTGGTTTTGCTCAATATTTGGAACCCATCACTGCTAACCTGTTCCTGGTGTGCAGTACTCCCTTCCTTGAGAGCAGAGTGTAACTTTGCTCTCAGGCATGAGTAAGAAGCAGGCAAAGACATATCAGCCCAGGACTCCCTTGAAAACAAGCTTGTAATTCCAGCTGAGACTGTGCCCTGGGTACTTCACACTCAGGATAAAAAATGGCCCAGGCTTTTTCTGGCACTTGTTTCTTTCTTCCTCAGCTTAGCTGATACAGCTGTTATCTTCATAAAAGACAGTCTGCATTAAAGACTTTCACCCTACTCATTTGTTGCTTACAGTTACTTTACAGTATCATTGGCCTTTATACTAGAATGAAATCATAACTACATGTGGATACTAATGGTTAAGATCCAAAGAAGCCCATAAGTACACCAGAAAGATCCTAAGTGCTGAAGTTTTCAGAAAAATAAATAATCCCTTATGCTTTATACCAGACAGAACATGAACAGGGTAACAGAATCTTGCCCTAGAACAAAAAATACCTTCTCCCCCCTGCCCCCCCTCTCACCCCCCCTTAATTTTCACAGAATTATAGAATATCCTGAGTTGGAAGGCACCCATCAGGATCATTGAGTCCAACTCCTGGCCCTGCACAGGACACCCCAAGAATCACACCACGTGCCTGAGAGCATTGCCCAAATGCTGTTTGAACTCTTCAGGCTTGGTGCTGTGACCACTTCCCTGGGGAGCCTGTTCCAGCGCCCAACCACCCTCTATGTGAAAAACTTTCACCTGATATCCAGCCTAAACCTTCTCTGACTCAGTTTCATGCCATTTCCTCAAGTCCTGTCACTGGTCATGAAAGTGAAAAGATCTTCTTCCCCTCATGAAGATGTTGAAAACCTCAATGAGGTCTCCCCTTAGTTTCATCTTCTTCAGGCTGAACAAACCAAGTGACTTCAGCTGTTCCTCATAAGGTAGAAACAATTTAAAAATAACAGTTAAAGTTATGGAAACAAAGTAAAAGAACAAAGCCATTTGGCACAATAGAAGCTGAAATTAGAATATTTGGCTAGAGGATTCAAAATTTTCTAGGCATCACTCAAATTTGTAGCAGTAAATTGGGTTTCCTAGATAAGACTTAGACATGTTTTCATGTCATAACTTGTTTTAGAGAAATCTTCCTCTTTTAGTTGAGTAAAAGTTGGGGGAATGGAGGATACAGTGCTTGGAAGAAAAGGGAGAAGTAACTTGCGGTTTTAGGCAAATGGGAATGAAATAGTGAGGGTCATGCATTACTACTTCCATAGGTTTTCTGACAGGTTTGATTTTTATAGTGAACTTTTTAGTTGCATGAATGAGGAAGAAAGAAGGACGGAGAGAAAATGTATGAAATGATACTCAGGGATAACATCCCAGATTTCTTTTCCTGTGAAACTGAGTAGAGGGAAAGAACTCTATTAAATCATATTCATGCAGAGAAACAACCCACAATGGGGTTAGGGGTATTTGGACAATGCTGAAATTACCTATTCAGCCTTACAGATAGGGAAAGGCACACCACTTCCTAATGTTCTGTCACTTTCTGACCATTCCTGCAAAAACAACTGTGATGGTTGTAAGACATTCCTTCCTCTCTCTTCTCCTATTAGTACATTAGCATTGCTCAGCTGTCAACTACTGCCCACGTGGCAAAGGCTGAGGAAAGAGATAATGGGAGGGCTCCTTGTGCTTTTCTGTGCAAGGTCAGATAAGGTGTATGAAACTGCTGCAGCAATGTGTTCTAACTTATGTCTGTTAATGCCCGAGGTCTGTTTTTTGGTGTTGTTTTTTTGTTTGTTTGTTTTGTTTTGTTTTTTCTCTGAAACAACAGCTTTGTTTTCTGAGAGATCATGTGCAGGTTGGGAAATATCACATGAAAGGATGACTACTTGCAACCTTGATGCTGTGTCTGAGAAACTGCTGGGGCAGTGGATCTTAATTCCCTCTGGGTCCTTCCTCCATATATGCTCTGATCTTTAGGGAAGGTAGTGGAAGAAGACTCAGACAATTCATTACACTGAAGAGATGCCTCTGGCTCATCCCTCCTATTGCCTGTGAGTTCTGCCTGAACAGTGTCACCCAGGTCCCCAGGCCACCAAAGAATCATGCTTGTGTTACACAACTTGTTTTCCTTCATGAGTAGCCTTGATTTCATGACCTAATCCAAAATTTTCTTGGATGAATGTATAAATTTCCTTTACTTTTCTTAGAATTTGGACCACAAGCTCAGATATGGGCTGGAAATGATGACAAAGATGTCTCTGGAGCCCACCAGAGTGGAGCTGGATGATCCCTGGTGCCATAATCAAAGGAAAATGCACAAAACCTTCTCCCTGGCAGAAATAGTGGCTCTTAAGGAGTTTTGAGGCCATGAAATAGTCCTAGTTTAAATAGCTGGATAAAATAAGGGCTTAATCATTTATGTGATCATCACAACACAGGGCATGAGAGGGTGCCTGAGCCATGGGATACACTTCAGGAACAAAATAAAGGACAGGTAACAAAGGCTGTCTCTGAGGCTGGGGCAGCTTGTCTTGTGCCATAGAGTGTCACTATTCTTTCCCTTTCCTGTTACATCACTGACTGGCATTATGCTTCCCCAACAACTCTGTGGCTTCTCAGGATCCAGAAATATTCCAAAGTATGGCACAGAGCAGACAAGTTTTGGTGCTGTGGTGGGATATATGAACTGTATATTGCTTCATGTGTGCAGCAAGTCCATGTCTGCTTAATTCCCTCGTCTTCTTAACCCTGTTATTTCTGGGGTGCCTCTTGGGGCTGCCAAGTGCCTGAGATCTCCCTCTATTGAAGCTGTGAACAGCTGAAGCAGACTGTGTGGTTATCAGGTATCAAATCCTTTCCCTGAAGCACGAAGGCACTACAGTTTCCTGAGGGATCAGTGCCAGGTAGTTTTGTATAACTTTAATAAAACCTTACCTCTTTTTATATTGTATGTTTGTCCTTGGAAATTACAGAAATGTCTTCACTGAAGCTTTCTCAATGTTTTGCCTGGGGTAGAGACAAAGCTTGGGAAATTGCAGCCCAAGAATTTATGTTTGTCAAAGTTAGAAGCAATCAAAGTTTGCTGTGATGAATAGACAAGGCCTGGTATTAGGCATTGCTGTCACTTCTGAGAACAGGCAAAGTGTTAAAAAAATAAAATAATCAGAAGTCTAAAAATTACATAGGGTTTTCTCATTTTGCCTTTGAACCACAAAAGCAGAAGTTTTTGCATTGCAGCTGGTCATTGCATTCAATGTACATCTTGTATTGTACCTTGTAGAATCCTTCAGTGGATGCCTTTAAATTTTAACACATAATGACTTTTAAAGTGGTAGTTTTGTTTTTGGCTTTGGGTGTGGTTTTTTTTGGTTGTCTGTTTTTGTTGGGGTTTGTTTGTTTGTTTGTTTTTTAATTTGTTGGTTGTTTTTTGTTTTGTTTTGGCTTTTTTTTAAAGTTTTGTGGAATTGAGCAAGAAGAATGTCTCTTACCATTCTTCAAATGTAAGAAGCTGGCATTGCTTTTAAAATTTTATTGAAATGTATTATTTCTGAGGAATTTTGATTATATTGAAATAAGGCCTTTTAAAAACTATTTTATCCTTAACTCTGTCAGTCACAAGCAACTTTATGGGAGTGCTTGTTCTGTGTACAGCAGCACAGACCTTGAGTGGCTGAAGCTCCCAACCCTTAACAGGCAAAGTATCACCAAAAAATGCCATGGTCACTTGTTCCTCTCACACTTCCTGTGCTGAGTCCAATATTTGATATGATTACCTAGTAAGCTAGACTGAGGGACTGATACAGCTGCAAACTTAGAATTTTTTAATTCTTTTTTTTTCCTCTTATCTATCTGAATGATTTTGGTGGAAGAAAGTGCTGTAGTGATGGATGTATTTCTACACGTTTCTCTCTAGGGCTTTTACAGCATTAATTTTCATAGTCAAGAATGTTGCATTAGGACTTGAATTTGCTCAGACCAAAGGGCTTTTTGTGGTGTTGTTTTTTTTAACTTTGCTCTTCAAAGCCATTACTTAGTTCATGACAAATCCATGGAAACTCAGTCTAGATTTCTTTGTTATCCAGAGGTATAACTTAACCCTGCACTAAACACTGGATGATATAAATGATGTTTATATGATTCCAAATGAATGAGAAATTGATGTTGAACCTTTTGAACAAACTTTGTCATATAATGAGGGACAGGGACCTAGAATAACCAATGTATGCAGGAATACTATGGGAATGATAAGTGCTTGTCAGGTTTGAATATTATTCATTCTCATATCCAGGGCTTATGAGGCATCCTGTTTAATCCTCACGATAGTTCTGTGTCTCTTGGGTTTAATTAACCCTGATGTAACTCTGACAACTTCATTAAAGGTGAACTAGGGTGGTGTCTGAATCATTCATAGGATCATAAATGTGGCATTTTGAAAAGGGATTTTAAAACACCCCAGTGGTAGAAATCTTAGAGGAAATAAACTTTGACTGGATTTCTGAAAAGTACTGAACAATTTTTGCATTTATACCTATGTGAGTGATTGCTTTGAGTTAGATTTCAGTGTAGACTGCAGTTTGTTACAACTTCATATTTGTCATGACCAAAAAGCTAAAATGGTTTAACCGCCTTCAAGAGCAAATCCCCAAACTATCAGATGGGTTAATTAGGCAGGATCATTTTTGACTTGTGTTCAAAGGGCCACTGATTCCTGCAGATTATTATTTAGGTCAGCTCTCAAATGCACATTTAAAAAATGCATTACTCATGCATAACATGTGTTCTTTTACCCCCCTCATCTCCCAAGGGTATTTCTCTGTCAACTTCCCGGCAGAATAGCACCGCTTCTGCATCTTCTTGTAGTCCTTAGGTGGATTATTGAGAAGAGTGACTGGAGTGATGTGAAAAAGTAAGTGAAAGCAGAGACAGAAGCATGACATGAAATGTGAATAACCCTCCTCCAGTGAGATTTAGAGAACTCCCTACAGTCAGTTCACTTTTCAGTGTAAGACCAAGTATGAGAAGAAAATATCCATTGGATAATAACCTTTTGCTCAGAGTCATCCTAGGCAAATTTTAGTCAAGCACTAGCAAAACTAATCTGGCTTGACACCAATAATAAATTGTGCAAATTCCTGTGACCTTCATCATTCTTATTTTGTATTAAATGTCATCTTGTTAGATGATGCATGAATGAATGGTACAATATGATAGATAGCATGAATTATTGTTCGCTAATAGATTCTGTTAAAACATGTCTCTCCTCTGGGCTGGTCCTTGAGAAATATGCCCCAAATTATTTCTTAGTAGGTCTTAAAAATCAAAAGAATATTACCTTTTCATAGGAGTTTAATAAATGGCTTCTGGTTTGTTTGAGTGTGTTTGGGTTTTGTTTGTTTTGCTTTTCTTTCNTTGGAGTGATGGGCACAAATATGCAAGCTTGGCGTGGATCTGACTCTGTAGGTCATGCTCATCAGAAAACTTAGAGAAAGGAAGGAGGTTATTTCTGAAATACATAAGAAACCCTCCAGACTAAGCAGGCTGATGATTAAACTGAGAGGAGGTGAGAATGGATTTGTCTTACAACCCCTTAAGGCCACAACTTCTCACCCAGGCTGTTTCCATGCTCCCTGTAAAATCCTGTCCCATGCATACTGTAGGCCATGGAAATAGAGGAGGTTCAATAGACTTTTAGCTTTACCCTGGCAAGCCAAGCAGTTGACCAGCAGTCCTTAAACCTTCAATAAAACAAATGGACTAGAAGAAATGTGTTTGCCTGTAGAATGATAGACTCAATGTTGTTGAATTACATAGATATTTGCTTAATAGCTTATAATAAGTAGGATGATATCTAGGCTGACCTGATAATTTTGTCTATGACGTGTTGTACCTAAACACATCTATCTTCTATCTATCTTTTGGCATATAACCAAGTTTAAGTTTACTGTTCATTAGCTACTATTGATAAGCATTTTTAATGTATTTCCAGAGACCGTTAAATAGGAAAAATTTTGATTTTCAGTGATTTTCTTTAAAAAAAATCCACAGAAACTATCTTCAAGGGCTTCAAGACTGTAGAGAATTAAATGTGATACATTTTCAGCCCAGGTCTTTTTTCTGTCCAGTTATAGATACATATATATGTTCACAGCTATACAGATATAGCCAGATGATGTTTAAGATACCAAACCAAATTCCACAAGGCAACAAAAACTACTCTCTGACTCAAATCCCTCCTTTTCAAGATGACTGTGATTTTTTAACATGGTTGTACGTCTCAGGGTGTAGCTTTAGTCTGTCCTTTCCCTTCATATACATGTGATAACTTTGATACACCTAGAGCCCGTCTGAATGGATATTAGGAAATTAAGACTCGCTAAAACATCAAGTTTTCATGATGCCTCTTTGTCTCCCACTTGGGGTTATTTTTTCTTGTCAACCAGCATAGCTGAAGCAATTCATAGGATGCTCTAAGAATGTTTGTGTTCAGACCTGATACATAGAGTTCAGATGGAAAAAAAACAAACAACCCTGATATCAAAGAAGTCTTGACTGAAAGGTGTAACGTTCTCATCTCCCATAGCTGAGTAAAATCCTTACTAAATGTTTCTGCATATCTAGAGTGAATTTCTTTCAATGGACTCAAAAATCCTTGAGCATTTTTAGTCTTGAACTTATATTTCTGTAAAGATCTTTTGATATTTCATTAAGTAGTAACCTATTATGCACAGGAAGTGAAGTTTCCCCTTTATCCTATCACATTATGGAATTGTCTTAGGCTCTTTCCACTCAGCTGCACTTAATTGGGTGTCACAGAAGGTAGGTGGAAGGCATGAGAATGCACTGTCTGAGAAACCTTCAGCAAATTTGGCTAAGTGCAGAAAAAAGCAAAGGGAACATAGTGGAAGGCTCCACAGTGGCTGCAGCTTGTGTGGGGTAACAGTACAGAATCAGCCAAATCTTGATCCATGTTTGAGACTACGCTGGGGAAATGACTGTGTAATATGATATATGGCTTTCTCTGCCTCAGTGTTGTTCTTTCTCTTAATCTTGTTCCCCAACTCCTTCAGTCATGTTATTTTTAAAACACTGATAATTATTACTTAAGGCACTTCAAGAAAGTGTCATGAAGATGTTGTTCCTAAAATGTATTTCTTCAGTTGTGCTCCTCTTGGCTGAAACATGGAATATAATCATAAGGACAGATATGTAGAACAGAACATGTGATTATAACATGAAAATTGGAAGGGATGGGAAGCTATGCTGGTACTTTTTGTTAAATTTTAATTATCAGACTCTACACTGAGTACCATTTCTGTTTGGTTTTGATAGGTATATAACAGTAGAATTTGTAGGGTGTTTTTAGTGCTTTTTCCTCTCCAGAAACTTTGTTGTGTTTTGACTTTGATATGTTGCCAATTTGAACTAGGTGCATCCCATGCGAGAAAGAAATCTTTTCTAGTAAAAGATACTAGTCAAATTCTTTTTGTTCTTTTGGGAACATGCCAACCCTAAATAAGGTTCAAAATCACATTTGCCTTGAAGGTAATACCTTCTTACTTAGACTTTTGCTGTGCAGAAAATGAAACTTTTACTCAAAAAGTTGGATGCTCAATCTAGTCTGCTTTTGGCAGCAGTAAGATTTATCAGAACTGCAGCAGGAGTTTCTTAAGACTGGCATACCTGAGATTGGGTGTTGATATGCCAACAAGAACCTGCAGTGCATTTGTTTCCCAAAGATGTCAGCAAATATGAGTCAGACATATTTAAGTTCAGAGCATCCCCGAACTTACCACCAGTGTATGACTTTCCATGAATATCCTGCCTCTGGAACTGGGGTGCTCTCTGATTATTATTATTTTTTTTTTTAATTTATTTTTTATTTTCCAATGTCTCATTCTGTAACTGCTTCTCACAAAAGGAGGTATTTGTAAACCATTACTTTATTGAATCATCTAAAGTAAAAACAGACTGTTATTGAAATCAATGGAGTCTAATTCAAACAATGCTTCCAAGGAAGAAAATCTTAAAATCAAAGAAGTGTTTACCTGACATTGAAGTCTAGCACTGATTCTCATCATGCAAACAAGCAAGAGTTGTGAAAATGAGTCATTCTGATGTATGACAAATAAACTGCATCCTGACATTTTGCAAAATTTAGGATTTTCTAGCACTAGAAACAGCCTAACACAGATTTGACTGAAACACGGAAGGTATAAAGGGTATGTAAAGAAACCCAGCCAGTTCCAGACTTTTTACAATCTTTCATAATTAAAGGATGTGAGGTCACATGAAGATAATCATGGGTGAATTTCAAGCAAATGAAATGAAATTTAAGTTCTATTACAATACATTTTGTAAGGTTTAATAGATTATCAGCACAATACTCTTTGGTCACACCAATGTAGGATAGTTTAAGGTCATTCCCATTTTAAGAAAGTCTGAAACCTTCAATCTTTCCAAAATTGCTGTCACTTTGAAAACCAGCTTTAAGTTGCCATCTTATCCTCTCACAATATGTGATCCTACTATATCTGTAGAAAAATGGTGCAGTTTATTCCAAGATACTTTGTGTCACTAAGGCAGTCTCATAATGCAACTGAAGTTCAGAAATTGTATATCAAATCTGGTTTTGAAATATATGAAGCTGAAGGAATCGGAAATAGACTGTTTCATCTGGAACACATCATCCTCTGATGTCTTCACAGGTTCCCTAAGATCCAGGCTGTTTCACACGTCTGCTGGGGTAAGGTCAAAGATCCTAGGAACTGAAACACAGTGTGGAAACTGGATGTCAGTAAGACTGTGAAAAAGCAGGTGAGTGCCCAAGTCTTGTACTCGGTGTGTGATGATGAAGAAGAATTACCAGGATCAGTTTCCAGAAATATTTATAACAGTACAAAAGTTTGTGGGGGGGTGGGGCAGAAATTGAAAAGACCCACCCAAACCAGCCAGACAGTCAAAATCTTCCCAAAAATCAAACCGATCCCTTATGTTCCATGAACAGACTGGAATTGCTATCAGTTCATAGTAGTTGTCAGCAATGAAGGCAGTGGCAACTGCTGGTGAGACTGCAGTTACCTGGATGGCATAGAGATTTAGTAATATCTGAGATATCTTCTTTGTTGTGTGGCTGTTACCAGGAAAAGAGGGATTGTTTTCAGTGTTTGGACACTTAAATCCAAATTAATCAAACTTTGCTTAGTTCTGACAGTTCTCTGATGTTCAACAACAGTTTGTAATAATTCCAGTGGGCCTGTGGCTATTTCCACCAGTGTAATCTCAGAAAGCTTAACATTGAGCCATTACTTTGCTGTCTGTATCCTGATGTCCATCTGTGAAATAAATGCACTCTCTCCTGACTGCGATACGTTCCACCGCCTGCTTTGAGAATGGAGACCTTTCCTGTTGCAGTGGTGATTTGTGTGTGTTTCTGTAGCATAAGCAACAGTGGATGATGAAAAAAAAAAATGAAAGGAAAGCAGTGAGGAAGGGGGAGACCCTCAGATGCAAAACCAAACTAAGATGTTGAGGAGGGTGGAGAAAGCTGTTTTCTTTCATATACGCAATTTTCAATTTGCAGGAGTGCTGGGTAAGTGGAAAGGGGCCCATGAGTTTGAGACACAGTGGTCATTTGTTTTAGAGCTGCCATTTAAACAGTTGAAGGAAGATGGAAAATTTTGAGTTCCTCAGTTAATTCTGCAGTGAGGCAGGAGACCAGGAAAAGAGGATCTTAACATGAAAAGATCCTGATCTTTTTTTTTCTTTAGGCGTATTTGTTTGATCATGCTGGAGCTTTGAGACCAAATAGCCTGCAAATTGCTTTCTCATTTCAGATGTTTCCATTCCTGCAAAACAAATAGCTTTATTTTACAGCTTTTAAATGATCCTCCCAAGCATTTCTCCTTTTCCTGTTTCTCTTCCTTGCTTCAGCATTTTCACTGTTGCTGCCATTCATCTGCATTTCTTTCTTCTTTGATATTTATGAACTCAGCTTCAGCAGCAGAGTTCACAGAAAACATCTCCTCCTTCTCTGTGCAAGACAAGCTGTGTAAAAGTAGTTTACTCAAAGGAAGGAAGGAGATTAAAAAAAAAAAATCATCTTTGTAAATCAGGCCCTTAGGCCAAATTCAACTGTGATGTGGGGAGTATTACCCAGTCATGTCCCAGGAGGAAAGTTCTGGAATTGACTGGAATTTACATCTTTTGAAATGTAAAAAGATGTCTAAAACTAATTTAGAAGGTGGAGCAGAGTTCTGTGGGAGTCTCAGGGATCAGGAAGAACAGGACAGACTATGGCAGAGTGAGGGTTTTTAATGGCTGAAGGGTTCCAACACGAGAGACATCCCTGATGTCTCCTGTTCTTCTAAAGAAGTTCTTCCATCTCTGTACCCCTGTGTGTCTTCTCCCACTCATATTCCAATAATGTACTTCAACAAATATTTGTAAAAAGGTTTGGGTTGTAATACTGTCATGTGTCTCTCTTGAAGGCAGAGATTAATTCTGTTGTTACGTAATTTACTGTCAGAATCCAGATGCCTAAGAGACACTCAGTGTCCATGTTTGTTTGATGGATGCTTAGACAGCCACTTGATGTTTTTATCTGATATTCTTTCTTCTGGACTATGGGATAATTTTCCAGTCCCTAATGAAAACAAGAGAAAAATATCCTGAATTTGCATGGGTAGGCATCCATGTTGGAACTAGATTTAAAAGAAGGGAAGAGTTAGAAATTGGAATAAGACAACCTCTTCTAGTGTTGTTATCAGATGGTGCTATGTTGTTTAAATTAAGATTCACAGTGAACAGGCAGAGCTCCTTGAAGACAAGTGTGACAAACATTCCTATCTGCAGGTAATAGGATCATTTTCCCTGAAACACACTCCCCTAGTTTAGGGCTGGAGGCATCTGAGGCATGAAGGGAAACCAGCAACCCTTCAGTGACTTTGATTCTTTTTTCTTGCTTTCTGGATATTTGAATTATTTTAAATATTCTGGGTAGCTAATTTTTGAGTTTGTGAGTCTGTGTGTGTCTGTGTGAATAAGGAGTCTCAGAACACTTTATGCATAAAATTTTTCTTTTTCTTCCACTCTAGAACTACTGCATGAAATCCAGGCAAGTGATTCTGTTACATGAGACATCAAAATAAATAGTGCGAACAGTCTATTGCAGCTTTAAACATCTATGAATCAAAATCTATTTGCTCTCTTCATTGTTATGTTCCTACATCTCGATTAATGAGATCTCTGAACAGCAGCCTGAGAGTAAGAGGTTTTAATATAGTAGATAAACAGAAAAAAGCAAAAGGAAAAAAAGCCTGAGAGGGAACAAAAAGGGACCATCTCTATCTCTTGGATTGTTAATATACCTTTTCTCTCTAACAACATATGACATTCTTCTTGAGATGAGTTAAACTTCATTTTAAAGTTCATGTTTCCTTACATTTTCCTTTTCTTTCTGGTCAACACTTCATGTTTTCTGACCTATTAACTATGTCCTGAGCATCCTGAGAGTCCTCCTCTTACTAGTCATACTGTTATGAAAAGAATGGTGAAGACTGTTTGTCTATAAGATACTGTGTGTGGCTAGCCGTCGCAAACGACGATGCTTTTTATGCCTGCGCGAATGGATTTATTACGTGGAGCTCAGCGTGCGCGGAACTGGCCCCACCCCCTTTAGCCCTGGGACGCTCTAGCCGTGGCCGGGGCAAGCCCGGACGAAGTTGGCAGAGCGAGACCCGCAGGACTCGAACCGGTGTCCTTCCGAGAAGGAGCACGGATCCAGGGGCGGCGGCTTTACCCACTCGGCCACAGCCGCCGGCCTATAAGATATTAACTGCAAGATTAAAGACATGGCAGAAATCACGCTGGATTCTTACCAAGCCACAGAGGAGTAAACTAGAAGGAAAAGAGCAACCTGATCAACCAGCAGTAGACTGAAAATGAGGATTGGTGATGCTGGGAACCACAAATAGATATGCAGGTTGGTAGTACATAGGACGGGCCATCCATGCTGACTGTATTTGGTGGCAGACAGGTCTTGTATTCTTTTCAGTTTGCCTTGATATTTTGCTTTTGTGTTCAAACATCTTACAGGCACTCTGACTTCTTCCTCAGTCTCCATAATGTTGGCATGAAGGACTCCAAGTGCCTGAGTGCTTCATCAGTTTCTGTTACTCTGTGTAAGGGAAGTTCTCTGCCTGTTAAAAACATCGTCAGAGCTGTTACCATGCCAGAGTTTATCGATTGAAGCTGAGAGAAATTTGGGACTTAACCCTGTTATTGTAACATCTTTCCCTTCTCTCTTTGGAAAATCCACAATCTGAATGTTGTGTATTAATAGAAGTAATTTCATGTATTTCAGAGTGTGATGGGAATGGGGAAGCCTGTCGTTTTTAAGGAAAAAGGTTTAAGACCAAACGGTAGGGCTGGAAGTACCCCGGGCCCCCTAATAACTTTGAAAATTATTAGCCAATTTCAATAAAATATAACTCTAAAAGACAGTAACTTCCTACAAGTTTTATGAAAATCAGGTGCTGGAAAGACAAGGGACGCCTACAGAGAGAATGGTACAGGCAAGTCAGCTCTTAGTGTTTTTTCACCTAGTTTGCTCAGTGGGAATGGCCAATGTACAAATCAAAATGAAAAATCTCAAAGCAAGCCATAGTAAACTGGATTTATTTCTCAACTAAGGATGTTGGGGAGGGATGAAGAGGAGAGTGGGTTAATAGAACCTGAGGGGGTTGTTAGGAGTACTTTAGTGACAGGAGTGTGAGGAGAAGACTGCAGTGTTTGGAACAACTTGTTATTAAGTTAGTGGATGTAAATCACAAAATTTTAGAAAATAAACTGAACAGTTTCCCTGTGACCTATGTAGTAAGTTATATTTCTGGTTAATCGTTGTTTCTTGTGTAGCATTTTCACTTCAAACCATGATGTTCAGCTCTGATGGGTAAAGGTGAATCTTACTGCTTTTATTTACAGATTGGTTTTCAGTAGACAATTAAAGGAAGTATGAGAAAATAGTAATAAAAAATACAGAGAACTTCAGGCAAGGGGAAAATTTCAGGGATTTGGTATATAACTCATGTGGATGTGCTTTTAGGACCATTGTTCATGTTTTTAAAT
Organism: Scytalopus superciliaris; assembly: GCA_013400415.1. Classification (NCBI taxonomy): domain Eukaryota; kingdom Metazoa; phylum Chordata; class Aves; order Passeriformes; family Rhinocryptidae; genus Scytalopus; species Scytalopus superciliaris. Next base: position 233,288 of record VXBX01003499.1, read on the forward strand.
GTTTTCTGATGCTCAGTGTCTTACGATTTTTAATTAAGATTTCTATCTATAATGTTTTCATTGTAAACTCCCTTAGTTTGCAGCTTTTGTGTGTTGTGTTATTAAAATTCAGAAACAATGTTGTAAGTTAATGTAACCAAGTTTCTAGGAATGAAATAATAAGAGGCAGCTTATGAAATTCTATACATTTTCAAATTTGCTAGAAATGTGCTGAAAAAGAAAACAATAGATGACAAAGCTTTGTGGGGGTTTTCTGTGTTTTTTTTTTTTTTTTTCCCCCTAGTGCATTCAAAGAGCTATTATTTCATATTGTTACACTCTATAAGGAAGAAAGGGGAAGTGATTTTAGAACCACCTGAAACAAAGATAGGACAATTGTTATTATAGCTTAGCCAATGTTCAATCCATACAAAAATGTCATGATGAACAGCCCTCTCTGAAATGGTCTGTGTTCTTCAACTACTTCCCTTTGCAAACATTTGTTTTACTTGCTTCTCCCAATGGTCTTTATTTTTCTGCCTGTGTGACAATTTCTTTATCTGGTTCATACCTTCCTTAGGTTTTGTCTTACCCCTCTGTCTTTCCTTTTTTTGGTTTCTTTCATCTGATAAAAATTGTATTCAATAAATCAAGTTTTAAAAATATATTGAAAACTCCTGCAAGTAAAGAAAAGAAATAGTCTGTAAACTGTTGTTTTGTTGGCCTGAATAGGTTTTGTTACAGCATGCTGAATTCTATGAAATTTTTGTTAGCATTTCTGAAGCACAGGAAGATGGAACTCATAAAAAACAAAGAGCAAGTGCATATGCTGTGGGAATTGCTTGTCCACTCACCTGCCTTGAGAAGGAAAGTAATTCTGTTTCTTGTCACAAGTAAGCACATGGCTGAGCTCTTGGCATTTGTAGAGGTTTCTTTTTGTTTCTTTGTTATCTCTGAAAAGATAATTTTCAGGTTTCTCAAAATCTGTTGAAAATAAATGTCAAAACATTAAAACTTCCTCATTAAATGGAACTGGTTTCCAAGTAAACCTAACTAGGACTGGGCACTGCTTTAACTCAAAAGGAAAATTTGTTTTTACTCACACAGTGGTATCTTGCTGCTACACATAATATTGGTAGCTATGAGGGTAATCACAGATTTTCACCCAAGAAATCAACAAAAAGCTTTTTAATCAGCTATTGTGAACTAACAAATAGATGGCCTCAGCAGCCTGTTACCACCCATTGGCCTCTGTGTTTCAGAGGAATACATGCTTTGTGAGTGTTTCCCTGGGGATAGTTGTGTCTAGATTTTTCCTGAAAGGCTCACAATAAATCCTTCTAATTGGCAGTCTGCGAGCATTGGATTTCTGCATACTCAGCCCAACCCAGCCCATGGAAGGTGAATGCAAAACTATGTGTTAATGAATCAAACATACGTTCAATAGTTGTAGAAATTTGCATGGTGGTAATGTTGGAATAAGTGATAAATTCAAAATGAGATTCAATGAGACTGAATCAGCCTTTCTGAAATTTATCTTTTTTTTTTTCCCTTGGAAAACATCCTACATCAAAGTGTTTATTTTTCTTTCTTTATGTTTGTTTGGATTTAATGCAGGACTCAGTAGACTGGATCAGACTCAAGTTCCACACTTGTCTTCAGCATTGACCAGTGACATAGACTTCAGAATACGGTGAAAGAGGTCTGTACGAGGCTGTCAGGGGAGACTTTCTTGCTATTTTATAATACGAGATTAGCTCAAGCTGCAGATCACTGAGCTTACCTGTAATTACATACCCACCCCCCCCCACCCCCATCCCCAGTGTTGTTCACCTAGAGGTGTTCTCCACAAGCATAGGAGCTATGGAAATACCAGCATAAATACAGACATTCAGACAGTGACTGCTAAGCTTATTGTATGGGTTCTCTTTCTGGTTGATGGAAAAGACGGGTTCTTGTTGTGTGCAGTTTAAGATGCTTTAAGGCAGACATCCAAAAGATCTGATGTCTAGGAGTGACATTCAGTGAACTGTCTTTTAGATAAGTCCACTTCCTTCTACTGATTGCAAAAGAAACCTGGAAAACTATCTCAAAAGTAGACAAGCTCTAGAGGTATGTGAGATTAGTCTCACTCTTGTCAGCTTGAAATACATAGGTAGGGCATAGTGTTGATTGTCTCTAAAATATATGTTACCCTTTCAGATCTTATAAAATGCTGTTAGGTCAGGTGTTCAAGAATCATTAGAAGCAGCATGGGAAGAATATGGGAGCTCTCCAGTGTTGCGGGCAATGATGTGACAGCAACAAACATTGATGTGTAGAAGAAGGCATAGTTATTGATGAGCACAGAAGTGCAGCTGTTTTGTTAGCTGGTTCAGTGTCTGCTGCATGTGCTGTACCATACTAAGATAAAAGCAAAAGAGATAGGAGAGGCAGAATATAAACCATGAAAGATCACAAAAGTGTGCTGAGGAAAATTTATCCCTCCTCTTCCCTAATAACAAGGTATATGTGAAGACAATGGAAAAAACAACCAGTAAATAGTTCCTGGAGATGAGCACCAAGGAACAAAGCTCAAACATAGCAAATGCTTAGGTCAGTTTGGAAATACAAGTCTGATTTCTGACAAGGAGAGAGGTGACTCTCTTCTTTATGCAATCTATGTATAAAAGCCTTTTCTCATAGCCTTTTGTCCCCTTGTTAGGAGGGGAGTTTTTCAGTGGCAAGTTACCAAACTGCAGCCAACGTATATGACTGGAAGAGTCACTCTTGCCCTTGTTCAAAATCAGACAGAAGGTTTTTTCTTCCTTTTTCCTTTTTCTTCCTCAACATCAAAGTTTGTATGTGTCTCTAAAGAAGGTATTTGTGGGTTTTTTTCCATGTTTTTCTGTTTTTTACTTACCAGCTTTATTTAAAATCTGTGTTCTGGAAACTTGGAAAGAGAATCTACTTTGTCCAGGACAACACTTAAACATTTAAAATACTCTTAGTAGTCTTTTTTTTTCTCTTTTCTTTCATTGGACAATGCTTTCAACATGCAATTATTGCAAGATAAAAGATACTTCAGGCTTTGTATAGAGAAAAACTTGCCCGACACTTTATGTAATACTTCATCGCTTCCTCTGTACACAGAATTCAACTAACTTTAGGAAGCAGCATTTTGGTATAATTTTTTAACAGGACATGTCCAAATAAGAAAATAATTTATCTTTTCAATCTTACTCTCATGTATTTTCCATTTTGGTTTAGCTTTCCATTCATCATGTGGCATTGGTGCATATTCTATTAGGGTATTAGATCAAACTGTCAAAAAACTGACAGTTTTTTTCCCCTCAGCATATGTATTTTTTGTAATAATAATTAATTCAACCAACTGGAAGTAAGTAATTAGTGGGTTTTTTTTCCTTGTGCTTGTTGCAAGTTTTGATATGAAATGTTTCTAGAAGGTTGCAGTTTATACATCTGAAAAAGTCTTATTTTTGGATACCTTGTTTAGACAAGAAGAATATGTGATCTTAGGAAGCACAATAACACATGATGCTAAACAGGATTTTGGAGGGGGAAATGCTTAAGTACCTCATAACCTTAGGAAAGAGCCTTGTGAATTAAGACACTTGCTTAATATTTCTAGCTGTATACAGTAGAATGGATGGAAAGCTACAAGTTTGTCTTGTTTGCATCCTGTATTTATTCAAATAATGTAACATGGAAAATGCTTCAAAAATGTTTTCTGAAGTGATATACATTGTTCATTGAGTTGGTGGGTTATTTTGGAACTTCTATCACCTGAAGGGATGCTCTGTTTCTAATGCTCTAGGGTGGTGTTGCAACTGTCTTCCATTAGGCATGAAGGAGATCTTGCCTATGAGATATATCTGCAAAAGGGAAACCCTGCTTGTCTTCCATCTCCTTTCTGTAGGTGTTCATTCAAGGTATCAAGGTGCCTTTCTAAAACTGGATGGTGGCTGGCAGGAGACTGACTAACACTGCAGAAAGGGGCACAATTCAGTGTGTTTAGGGAAGAAGCTGGGGTTTGAATTCAGAATGGTGGACCATTGAATGCCTGCTGTGGTCTGTTTGGTCATGCCTGTGCAATGTTAACCTTCCTGTCTGCTGGCCTGAATACAGAACACTGTGCATAAATCCAGCATCCAATTATGTTTAGTGAATGTTGTTGCTGGGAGGGAAGTATAAGGGAAATGTTAGAAATGATTTCTAAAGCCAGCAGCTGATCTCTCAGCCTAGAGTGCTGAGATGGAGTTGTTACTGGGGAAGGGACAGAAATCCTGGGACCAGAGGGGGAGTGCAGAATGGTCAATATATAGTATTTTTTAATTGTTCAAATAATACAATAAATTAGCAGAGGATGCAAATCCTCTCATCTCCCCGACATCTTTCTGGGAAGTAGTTCTTCCATTCTGATCTACAACTTTAATAAAGAGCCTTTAACTTAGCCACTCTCTGGTCTGAGATCTGCTCATCTATCTCTTATGCCATCTGTTTCAGCCTGTGACTTCTTTGGTGTATTTATACCATAAAGTGGAGGAATTTGAGGATGGTGAAGATGAGTATCTATTACTGGGATGGGAAATTTGTGGCTTAGTTAAGACGTGTGATTTCATTTCACATGACCTGAGGTTGCTTAATTTTGGTTAGTGCAGCCAAGGCAAAAAGGAAAAGCAAAGCTCTAATGTTTGAGTTTTTTTCACTTCTATTATTGCTAACCATGTGTTTCCACATCATATGATGTGGTCCCCAAACACAAAGGCTTTCTGTTCCATTCTTAATATTTATTGGGGGGGAAAAAAAAAGATTTTTTTTTGTTTGTTTGTTTTGTTTTTGTTTGGTGCTAGTATATAACCTACTGAAATTATTTCAAATATATGTTTACCCTCCATAAATACTGACCAAAATCCCCACCATTTTGGCAGTCTGAAGATGGGGTGAAAGTTACTTTGAGAAGGCTTTATTTTCCTGTGATTTTTCCCTGGCCACAGGCCATTATAGACTCATGTTTACAGTGACGAACTGGACAGGATTTTCATGTCACAATCTAAAGACAGTTTAGCTTCCCCCCCCCTTCTTTTTGTCTATTAGAGATCTGAGATAAACTGTTAAAAAAGAAAAGGTCAAATATGTTGTTTATTTTTACAAGGAGCTAAACTAAAGAGAATGAGATACTTGGGCTTTAAAAGGCTAGGTCTTCCAGCTGCTTAGCTCACAGGAAGTAGATGTGCTGTAGTTACTTATGTAAAATTATACTGAACCTAAAGATTCATCCACCGCTATGTTCTCCCCTTTTTACATCATGGTGCATTGTTGAATACCAGTGGGATTGAGATACTGGAATATCCATGCATTTGTAAGTCAGTGAATTATTCACCCCCCCCCCATTATGTAGAGAGGAACGTTATAGATGTGTGCATATATGTAAAACATAATTTATGGCAATATGTATGTAGTGTTATTCATCCCATATTGTTCATTTGACCTTTTCTAGAAGATCACAAATAAAACATTAACCTTGCTGCTTCTTTGATTTTTATTAACTTTTTCTAGCTGTTCTAACTTTCTTATTGTTAATATCTCCTGTAATTCAGGCATGGTACTGCACAATTGCATGGTAATTTGGAGCAGGGGAGAAGTCAGGTTCTTTAGTGACCTTTTCACTAGAAATTTCTCATGAAAGCAACTGCTAGCGAGTTTGGATGTGTCTTTTTATAACCTTTACTGTTCAGTGTGTGTCCTTCTAATGAGCTATTCAGTAACTCTGTCCCTCAGCTATGCTAAAACTATTCATACTTAACATGTGGTTGTGTAGCCCTGAAATTCATTCTGTATTTTTCAAGACAAAAGTAAGCAATTCTGAGAGTCTGGTAAACAGTTTATACTAAGAATTTTGTTGCTAGTCACTCCTAAGTTGTCTTTAATTCAAACTCTTCAAAAATAGACAACAGAAAATGCCTTGACATCATCTCAGCATATAAATAAGGAAAACCAAAATATTTACATTCTCTCCTATCTAGTTTTCTAGACTGTTTTAGTGAGAAATATCTAGTGGAACTAGATTGTGGTATTTTTTCTCCCATGACTTTACCAAGTGAATTTTGAGACAATATGAATTTTGAAAATTTTCGGAATTATTCTTCTAAATGCATGTCACCTTAATTCTTTTGTTAGTTTTATACTAATAATAAATACTTTGTTTAGGTTTGCTTTTCTCCCCTCTGATGGTCACCATTTTAGTCATTACGATACCTGCTACAGAGCCATTTTTTTTTTTTGTATGTGTCTAACTAGTTCTGTTCAAGGATACTTGCTGAACAGAATACTAGAAGTCTTATCCTGATCATCTCAGAAATATTAGTGTGGCAAAAGTTGCTTGTCATAATTTTTTTCTAAATGTAATAATTTTCAGTGTACCCCAAAGTAGTCCATTTGTGGTAGCTGTGAATACTCCGATCTGAGCCTGGTTTTGACATAGGTGTGCTGATAAAGACACGAAAATGCTTTTGAATTTGCCATCTAGTCAGAGGTTAAAATGCTGAGTTTTGGCTAAGGAAATTTAGGTTTCATTCCTAGCTTCAACACAGTCTCCTTATTTGATACAAAATTTGTTTTTCTGTCTGCTTTATTTGTTCCAAGAGGGCTGATAAGAGTCCTGTAACCTGCAGGGACATTACAATGATAAATTTTCTAAACCATCACGGAAGCGTGGATAGCATACTGCTGAAGGCTGATGAACTATCTAAGAGCAATAGGTAGCAGTTACTCGTTCACTTATCTCAGCATCAGAGAAAAGTTTTAAGACAAAAAGAAATGTTTTTACCAAGTAGTCTTAGTGAATTGGTGTTCTCCATCATCTTCTCTGAAGATCTTCTTACCTGTAGCAACAATATCCAGCATGCAAAGGCACAAAAAAATGCTACTTTTAAGAATTGTAGCTTCCAGCCGTCTTAATTTAGTGGTTACAGGTCTTTCTCTTAGGGTGTTTCTGTTCTGAACTGCTAACATGGTGTCAGATTCCTGCGTGCTTATTTGGACCTGCTTGCATTACGTACATGGAGTTTTATTGCAGGAATGGTCTGGAGATGATATTCATGAGTGATGACAAATACAATGTAATTTTCTAATTAGTTGATGTCTCACTTCTATAGAAATACAAAATGTCTCTCAACTACTTTTCATTGAAGGAAAGTACAGGTGTTTCCTCTGAAATAGAAAAATGCCTTTTCTCTCATGTTCTTCAGGCCATTTTTGGATTATCAATCAGTAAGAGTGAAAAGTCATCTGGATTAAGCTGGGTATTTTATTCAGAGTAGCTCATGCAAACCAAACAGCTCTATCATCTCCCTCTTTGCCTGGAATCCAGCCAGATTTCCTGCAGTGTTGTCAAATAATATCTACTCTTTCAATTAACATTAGATACAGTGCTTAGGCAAACTAGAACTAAATTGATAGTCACCTAGCCTCTTCCTTCTAAAATCAGAAGATTGCAATTTAACCACTCTCTTCAGGCAGAAATTACTTTGATCTGTAAAATTATATCTGTGTTTTACAGACTAGCTGCAAAGATAAACACACATGCTTTTCTTTATTCTGTCTGTGGGTTTCTCAGGATGTTATACAAGCTAAATGTTAGGTATGGGGTCTACTAAATAAAGACCACGCAGCTGGAACACAAGCTCTCTGGAATGCTGTTTATTGTAATACTCTTTCTTTAGCAGACTTGTTATTTGAAGACTAACTGTAAATCCACATACACTGAAACTTAAGAATAACTTATGGTTGCACCTGTTACTGATAAAGCGGATCAATTTTGTTTGTATGTGTTCAGCCCAGGTACTAATCATAAAGTGCATCTGAATTCGCAGGTGCAAAATTTGCTTCCTAAATGTGAAACTAGGTGGAGTCTTGTTGTGTAAAGTAAAATGTGTGTCAAAGCCCTCAAAAAGAAGGAAAAAAGCTAAGGTAACATGAATTTGTTGTTGACTTCTTAGCCAAAAGCAGTAAGGAAGTCTGTAGCGATAAGTATATTCACCTAGAAAGCTTTTTATGTAAAGGGCAAAGTTGCAGAGATGACAAGCTAGATGTTTTGAGATGAGTTTTGCTGCTGAAAAGCATAAAGAGTGTTAGGACTTGCTACATTCTTTCTGAAAAACAACTGGTGACACGCTCTAAGGTCAACATGTAATATCTTTTCCATGCTCTTCTAGAAAGTCAGATTAGTCCTTTCAGCAGTAACCTTTCTCACATTGAGTGTGTTTGCTTTCCTGTCTTTAAAATTCATCTTCTATATTTATGATTCTGACAGCTTGTGGGATTACATTGTCTTTATATCAATTTGGATGTGCCCTCTTTGTCATATTTTGATTAGAAGTATAGTTTTACTTGTGCTCGGATAATATGTAGTGTACAGCAGACATATAACCTTTTAGCAAAGCCTTGTGGGCTTTGTTTTTTGTTTTTTTTTTAAGACTCCTTGGATGCCATTTAACTATTCAAGCTCCATATAGAAATACCGAAATCATTGTTTAAGGAAAGAGAGAGAGTTTGGTGGGCTGAAGAAAAGATTGTCTCTTCATCTTTAGGTAGACACAAAAGAAAACAAGAAAATGTGAAATAGAAAAGTCTGTGGTAAAACTTAAGTAAACATATATCAAATATTTCTCATATCAGTTTTAGAAATGATCTAATAAAAATGGGCTCATTCCACTCATTGTCACTTACTTTAGAGTAGATAGCACTTTTCATTTTGAGGGCTTTCATATCACACCACAAAAACCATGTCTTCACACAAATTTGTCATTCTTGGAACATGAATCTGAAAGAGACCTTCTGTGTCAGTAAGTCCAGTATATTTACTTTTTTAGGCAACTGTACTATCTATATAATATCTTTAGTTTTCAAGTGATTATAAAAAAGATAAAAGAATAAAATCCATTTATTCTCATAGTAAATGTATTTTAAAAACACATACTATATCATGTATTTAAAAATAGAATAACAAAGTGAAACATGGTTTAATTATCATTACTCTGAAGATACTGATTTATCTGATTTTGAACACTTCAAAATCTTTTTTTTAAAACTTTTCCAGAAGGAAAAAAGTATGATAATATGGTGGGAATTACAAGAAACCATTGTTTGTTCTAAGATAATTCTATAAAATATGCCCTAGTTCCAACATATTAGTGTTTGTCATCACTTGTACTAGGACTGAATGATATTCCTGATGTTATTTTACAAAAAAGATATTAAATACACAAAAGAAAAGTAATTTTTCTAATTCTCTCTAAAAAGATAAGGTACCTGACTGGAACCAGCCCCTCTGATTACCAGTTGTATTGTTTGTCCTTTGAGCAAGCTGCTTTCTTTCCATCTGCTTTGCTCAATGTTTTTCACTGAGTTCTATAGAAATCTTTTCAGTCACATAAATGATTTTTACTATGGTGGGCTCGACTAACAAGGCTTCCTGTGGTTCTGCCCACTCTCCAAATATTTTTAAACCTATTGGTCAGCTATGACTAGATTCAGAAATATGTGAAAGCAGTTATAAAGCTTTGCAGTAATGTAGGTTTAGGCATGATTACCATGATTTCAGCTTTTTTGGGATTCCTCTCACTAAATGACTGTTTCCCATCTTAGAATGAGTGAGCTTTTCCTTGATGCTTTTTTCAAGAAGGCTATTGCAGAACTTTCCATGCTTACAGGCTTTTGCTCCACTTTTCATTAGGGCTAAGCCGTGCTGCTTTATTCACTTGCCAGCAGTGACCTTGAGCTTCCCAAATTCTTTTGCCTTTCAGTCCTTTGCTGTATCTGAAGAGAGATGTATTATCTCTCTTTCCTTGCTAATCAAGGTGAGATCTTCTGGTCTCTACAATGGTTCTGAAGTTCCCTTGAGTAGCTTAGTAGCCAGTCTCTTCATCTGTTTCCATTTGAACAAATTTCTCTCCAATATAAGTGGCCAGAGTTACATGCAGTGTTCTAGATGGAGCCTTGTACAATGTCATTAGTAATCTTGTATCACTACTGGAACTACCTCATCTTTTAGATCCTAGCAGTGCATTTGCTTTTTCATGATCACACCAAATTAATTGCTTTTCATCATCCTCTCATTGAAAAATGCACATTGGTCTTTCCCCTCTACTTTTTCTAACTCATGAGACATCAGCATATATCAGATAATCTTGACATTAATCTCTATGAGTATGAACTTGTACTTTATGATAGTACAGTCTACACAGGGATTATTAATACCTCTCAGTCTCAGATCATAAGGACTATTAATTAGAATATGAAGTTCTGGGTTTATGGGGGAAGAGGGAAGAAATGTATCTCTAGCTCCCATCTCCAGTAGCGCTGGGTGTTCTTTCACACTTTACTATGCAGGTTGGTCATGAGGCTGCATGATCCCACCCCCCAGACTGATGCTGTGTTAGCCCCTGTATTCCTACTTACAAAGAAGACCTGTATCTCTCCTATTTTGGGAGTTTGTGGTTTTGTTGTTATTGGTTTTTTTTCTTTGACCAGTTCTTTTCCCATGTTACAATCACAGTCATAGATCTTGGAGCAAAACTGTTCCCTTGAGTCTTTGCAGATAGGAGACACCATTCAAGGTGTGAAGATTTTGTTGTTACATGAGTATAAGCAAGGGGTGTGAGAAGACTGCTATATCTTTGGAGTAAAGCCAATGAAAATTAGACAAGCCCACACAATCTCCTATGGCCACCAACAAACCAGTCACTTTTTCCTGATGAAATGTAGACTTCTAATGGGCACCGAAGTGTTTTCAATTTCACTGGATTCTGGCATTTGTTGAGCTTTCCCTGAGTGTTCATTAATCTAATTGCAAGGCAAATGCCAACTTCAGACTAAAGGTGACCTAAATGTCGCACCACTTTTAGCATTAAAATAAAGAGTGTTCAGGAATTAATGAGCATACTGACCACATTTCCTATGCATAGCAAGCAACTGGTGAATCTCATCTCATGCCTCTTTGATAGGAAATGCTCCTCAATCAACTATGTATTGCCTAGGTAAGTTGCTTCTCTTGCAGTTGTCAGATAGCTGTTTTTTATCAGTTTATAATAAACCACAGAGGCTGTGGATCACAAGAGTTAGGGCTTTTGATTAGCTCTATACAATACAAGAAGCTTCCTTTCCTTCAACCAAATCTGCTCAGATTCCCTTTCAGTGTTTTCTCTAAAATTACAGGATACACTTCACATTCCCCTGAGATACTTGAGAATAGAAACCTGACTCCTTTCATATCTCTTTTCAGATGTAATACTTTTATTTTCTTTCCTTTTTCATCTCGATTTTTATTCTTTGTGAAATACCAAAGGACAGCACCATGACTGACAGTGTAGCAAGAAAAAAGGGGGAAAACACTGTTTTGAAGGGTGATCTGAATTACTCAGTTGGCAGGTCACAGATTTAGCAAGGTTTATCTTGGAATAATGATGTCTTAATGGTTTTTAATTTATCCATGGCGTATCTGAGAACAAGGAATTTGGGCTATACCTGCAATTACAAGAGAAACTTTGGCTGGAAAGGGCAGGAACCTTGTTAACTGAGTGTCTGAACATCCAGCTGCTACTCAGCTGGAGTTGGGAAGCACCTAAACCAGAACTAGATGGGACCAGAGCTTTAGGGCAGTGGTTAATAAGGCTCTGAGCAGTTATCCCCACAATTTCATTCCCTAAACCCCACTGTCTTATTGTTGAAACAATCATAAGGCCTTTCAGAACTTCCACGCAGTCTGTCCTCTTTTCTAACACTGAATAATTTTTTATTATCAAACAATTTTAGCACATCTCTCTGTGAACTCCAAGCCACTACAACAGCTTTGGGCATAAATGTAGTTTTTAGGATCTTCTGTGAAATACAGGAATTTTGTCTTCTGTAGACTTTAGTAATATTTATTAGATTGGATCACTTTGTGCTTGGGTAGCATACAATGTCCTATAATAGCCAGGAATATTTCCTTCTGACCTTCAACTTTGTGAAGGTCTAAAGTATATTGAGACCCAAAATCACAAGAGACGGCATCTGAACACATGAACAGTAGTTTCCTATGTGTTTATTTCATATGTCCTGTGTCTCTGTACCACAGTCATTCCAGCTTCTCACATCTTCTATAATCCTCACTGCTAAGAGTACTTCTTCTGTTCTCCCATGTTTATGGACTAAACCAGAACTTTTTCTGGCTGATTAGGAACTACATATGTATATGCCAATCTATACTGGCAAGCTACTATGCATACCTAGGTGGCCAAGGTAGTTTATGCCTTTTAAATATGTAAGGACTGAGTCTGATCTGTCTTTTTTTCAACTAAAAGAGTAAATTAGAAAAGATATGTTGCTCAACCATCTAACTATTTGACAGTAGTGTAGAAAATTATCTTGGGTATTTCTATTTCTGATTGAAATTTGCCCTTAGGAAGAAAGACTAGTAAGGCCAGATAAACAGACAGCTACCACAACAGCATGAACTGTGCTGGATTAGGAGGCAAGGTTTGTGTAAGGAGGTGGCATCCTGCTGCCATCACTGTCCCTAGGACCTGTTAGGCTAGGAAGTCTATGGGGAATGATTTGGTCCAGAAGTGTCAATGTTTATGAGCTGCAGGACATCAGCAGGTCTCGAACTCTTCCTACTATATCTCACAGTTATAGTGTCCCACGGTATTTGTCTCTCTTTTCTTGGTCCTCATGCTGAGTGTGTGACTGCAATTAAACAATTAATATTGCTAATTACTAGAACTCTCACTCTTCTGTCCTTCAGTGCAATTCAAATGTGCCAACTTCACCTTCTAGTGTACTGTGCCCATGGTTTCATTAATTGTCCAAAACTCCTTTCACACCTTGAACAGAGTACAGTCAAACTCTTTGGGCTTATTAAGGGCATTTTCCCATTGAAATTCTGTAGCTGGCTGTCTGTGCTTCAGAAAAATCTATGACAGGCATCCATATTTGCCAGCTCTATGGCTTAACTTGCATAAGTTCCTTAATAACTGACTTAAGTCTCAAACTCAAACGCTTCTGAGTGATGCTAACCCCTCCCCCCCCATTTTTAATTTGTCATACTGAATAATTCTTGACATTATACTACCATTTTCTTCCCTTTCCAGCCTGTCAGCAAAGAACTGTGGGGAATTTTAGCCATCTCATTTTAAATTTACTATCAATATAATCCATCTGCTTTCCATTTATAATCCATTTATTTTCTATCAAATGCACATCACAGTATTTTGCAGTTTATAAGGCAGTTATAACATCACAATACACTGGGGCTGCAATTAAAATTTAAAACAGATTTTGTTTGATCTGAGAGAGAAGAATTCTGATGATGGTGAATCATAGTGATCCAGTGAAGAGTTAATCTAAGTAAAACAATTTTTTCTTTCATGATCTACTAAAAATTTTCTCTAAATCTCTGGGATTTCTCTGTTAGTATATGTGACCACATTATAAAATAAACATTAAAATGTCTGATAGAGACTTAATACTGTATGGGCTTTAAGCTATTGGGAGATAATAAAAAGTGAGAAATTTCAATAAATATATATTCTCACAGATATCAAGAAATACAGTCTCATCAGTCTACAGTAATTTCAAGTAGCATGCTCTAACTTTTAAATGTAAGGGAATCTGATAAGGTCTCATGCTTTCATAAAATTCGGATACTACTTCCTCCCTACAAGTACTTAGTTTAATAATTGTCATATCATTACTGAAATGGCTGCCCTTTCAAGGTCTGCCTTTTTATTAATGTGCTTTTCTAGTATCTGGACATTTAAGTTTTGCCAGGATGGGCTGTGATGCAGTGCAGTGAGCGGTTATTGCAGTTTTCTTCCTCCCATCTATGCAATACTTTCCAGCTAAAGAGCACATGAGATAGAAAGGGATTCCTCAGCAATAAAAAATGAAATAATGGTGACAGAAGAATTTTCAGTTTATCAGAAAAAGGCATAATGAAATCCAAAAGCTGGAAGAGAAAGGCAGTGACAGACTTATTAGAAATAGGGTGTGCAGTTTTCACAATGAGGGATAGCTGTCTATTGGAAAAGCATATCTAAAAATGCAGTGAGATCTATGTTATCTGGAATCTTTATATATAAAAACTGATGGATTTTTAAAATATACATTCTCACTTCAGGGGAAAATATGAGTTTCTTGTAGATTTTTTTTTTTTAGTGACACCCAGTGGTC
>VXBX01003499.1:247529-315154 GCA_013400415.1 Scytalopus superciliaris
GGTTTGTTCAAGATAAAAAAAAAAAAAAAAAGGTGATCTCAGTAGTTGTTTTTCCATTTCCAAGCTGATGAACATATGTTCTACTGCTTCTCAAACTTTGGCTTTTGAACAAAATGAAAAGGCAGGGGTGTAAACCATAACTGCAGTCTGATACACCTTCATATTTTTAATCTTATCTCTTTTGGATCCTTTTTGCCTATGAGAAGACTGAGGATGTTTCTTCACTCAGAAGAAAAATTTCCCATTTGGGAAGATAAAAAAAATGGTGGTAATGTTTAAAATAAACTTTCATTTGCAGATAAGCAAGAAAAAAAAAACAAACAATCCAAAACACCCAATCTGTAAGTTAATTATTCTTTTATCATATTCTTTTTGTGTTGAACCAGCACAAACTAATCCTTATATGTGGTGGGTGGTTGGCTCTGACCTCTTAAGTACCTAGTCCAACAGCTTCAAAGAGAAGTGATAAATGTTCCATTACCTCTACTGCATGTCAAAAAAGGAGGTGATCAGTAAATATTCAAAGACCATTTGATGAGGGATAGAGGTGGCCTTTCCTATCACTGGTTCAGAATTTTTGTTGAAATAGCACCATTGGAAGGAAGGGGTAATTAGGAGACAGGATTGGTTTTATGAGTGATATTTTGCTGAATTTTTTTCGTCTCACACATCATCATTCCAGTTGACTGTGACTGTTTGAAGAATTACTTTATATGTACAAAATAAGTTAACTGACTTTGTTTCCTTCTTCTGAGTCTAGAAATCTAGTTATGTCTTTTGCACTTCTATTGGTTCCCCATTGATTCTGGTCTACAGCCCAGAAGGAGTGTCATGGCTCTAGTGAAGATTTTTCAGGGCAGTCATTTTCATGGTAAACTTAGAGATAAGAGATGTGTCCATGTATGAATGAACCCATGATCTTAACTCTAATTTTTGAGAAGTAAACTCATCCATCAGATGGATCAGAGAGACTATTGCTGATGACATAGACCTTCTACACAGATTTTACTGCTTAATGGGTTCATATTGTGGGCAGACAAGGATTTATTTTTTCCCCCCCAATTCTCTTTTTCCCAGATATACATAGTATCACTTTTCATATGTATATGCACATCTATAAAAGGAAATGCCTATGTGGAAATTATGCATTTATTGATATAAATGCAACAAGCTGATAGAGGATATTTTTTTCTGTCATTGAAGTGCTAATGCAAAATTTACAAAGTGTTTCTGTGAAAAGAAGTGTTTTGGAATTTTGGAAGTAGAGTTTCATGCCCTTTTCTCCCATAAAGAGACTGCAGATAAAGGACATCTCTTTAATTGCAATTTGAGATTACTCTTCAAGTGCTAGGTACAGGGCAGCCAGGCTAACATGGAGCTGAAAGCAGGTGGCTGAACCAGCTGGAGTAGAATTGCCACCTGCTGCAGCAACCACCATTAATTAACTAACTCATCACTAATTGCATGGCCTTCCAACTAAGATCATGTGGAATATCTGTATAGTATCTAATGAAATCTATGCTTTGGAAGGATAAATCTGAAATCTCAGGGAGACTGATTATGACCTAATCATGAAGATGTTGGATGCACGTTTAGAAAGAAGCCAACATCCCAGAAACACTCAGTTCATAGAGGCAGATCTCAAGCTGTTTTGTTTGGGCTCATCACCAAGTCAACTGCCCTGGCAACATCAGTTTTGGCTTGCTGAGAATTCCAGTCTGGAAGGCTGTGCTGAATGAAGCTTCATCCCACCATGGATGATCTACTTCTCTTGAGAGAGAAGGTGATTAACAACCACACAAGGACTTCCATTCTCTGTAGTTCTTTACTGTAAATACTAGTCAGTAGGAAACCAATTAGGAACCCAGAGGCTTTTGCTCTTTTGGCTTCTGTCAGCAGGTAAGGTTTTTGTTTTTCACCTGTACTGGATACTTAGGCTTTACCTCCTTCAATAATGAGTGTCAGTAATTTCACAGTTCAACACAATCAAAGCAGGGTTTGAAGTACCAGAAACAGGCATGGCTTTGGAACTACAAAATAACTACTTGAAATTAATTTAGGAGATATTACTGATTTCTAATATAGTTCCTTAAATTCCACCTAAAAGAGTAGGCTGGCTATTTCTTAAATATTTGTTGATGGAAGGACTGGGAAGACCTTCAGAAATCCAGCTACTTAAACAGCACTGGTAGTGACTGAAGAGAGATGTCTAATAATTTTATGTTGCCGAAAAGGAAGATTTTTTACACTTTAGTTTTGATGAATAAGTCCAGTCAGTGCTCAGCTACCATATGAGCAGCTGAAACTGCTTTTGAGCAGCACTCATGAAAGAGAAATCCAGGGGAAGAGAATTTTGTCCTTTGTGTCTATTAAGGCATTAAAATCTTAACAGATATGGTTGCAGGTGGGAAACTGCTGGAGTAAATTATCGGTGTATACCAGTATGCTCGGATGTTTTATGACCTTTTTTTTTTTATTTATTTTTTTTTAACAGTGGTCTGTGTGATGTAAGGTCAACATTTTTTGGATCCAGTTCTATTGCCTATGTAAATCAAGTTCAGGTGCAAGTGAGAAGTTATTGGTGGGGGCACTTTATGTATGTTTTCTGCTTGGCACTTTTTATGACTTTGGCTCACCATCAAAAGTAGACATTGCAGTTGCACTAGAATAAATAATATAACAAGCCCGACAAGCTCTTGATAATGGCAGGTTTTTGCATTTCAGGTTAATCTAAGGCCAGTAATCCACTCTGATTCTTAACTGTTGATCTTGCTATGATGCTAAATATCAGTTCTTAAGCTGATATATTCATGCTTCTAATTTTTCAATGATTAGTGGCCTCCTGCAAATGGGTACTTTATTTCTTTATTTTCAATCACAATATTTAATTAAAATTCAGAAGGGAAATGCTGCATCATATTTACGGATTGAAGAGTGTATGATAGACAATTATTATGATTTTTAAAATACAGCTTAGAAATAAAAAGACTGTAGACGCTCTGAGTTTTAATGATTAATTCTTTGGGATTGAAATGGAAATTATTATAAACATGAAAATAACTTGGGAATGAAATTAAATTAGTTTTCAATTTTTGTCATTAAAAAGACAGGGAAAATGAAGCCCAGATGCTAAATACAATTATTTAAAACAATAATATAAAAAGAAAGTACCAAAAAATTGGGGGGGAAAAAAAAACCCAAGGAGAAATTGAGTAGGAAAGCCTCACAAATCTAGGTTAGAGAGAAATCCTACATGAAAGGAACAAATATTATTGTTATTTTTATTTAAATGGTCTTTAAATCTACAGAGCCAAGGACAGTGCTACTCACTGCAGAACTAGTTTAAAAAGAGAAAAGCAGTTGTTTTCGTGCAGAGCATCTTAATGCATACTTTTACACCTTTTGGTTCTGATCTCGATTAAGTTGACAAGCTTTGTCTTGCAAACTACTGAGGTGATTCAAAGTCCTCAGCACGGGGCAAAGAAGAAAATAATTATTCTGATTTGCAAATCGAATAACTGTTCTGAAAAAGTGATGTTTCATAAAAAACTAGCCTTTTTTCACTAAAAAAGGATTTGTTCTGATTAGGGCCAAGATTGCCTTTCATTCTTACTGTGAAGAATCTTGCAAGCAAAATCTTGCTATTTTGTTTTACAGTTTCCCTATATTATGCCATTTTTCAGACCTGTAATTCATAATCTAGCCTTGGATCCCTGCCATGTTATGGCATTTTCCACTTTTCACGGGGAAAGGATTTATTTCACTAAAAACCAAGTATTTTCAACTTTCCTGGAGATGTAACCTTCACTCTGATGCTTTTTTAAAACTGAGGAATAAATATTCTGTGACATGATTTGAAGATCTTTATGGCTGAGGTTTCTTCCCTGTAAAAGAAATCTCCCTCTTTTCCTCTCCAAGATCCACACAGCACCTGGGAAGTGGCAGTCTTAGAGCACATTGTGTTTTATTATAAAGATACAGTACTGCACTGTACCATGTCTATACAAAGGGCTTCCTTGTATCATCATTCAGTCACATCATTCCTCATCTTCTTTAAAACATTTTCAACTTTTTACTTCTCAGCAATATGATTAAGCATATAATGTTATAAGACAAAATGTTAATAGAAAAATAAAGGTTGTTTAGACAACACAAGACTAATTTATTCCATTAATTAGAGTGAAATTCTATGCAGTTATTCAAAATAAGTAGACATGCAAGTTATTCAATCACTTAATAAATTACCATGAAGTCTACTCTAAATCTAATATCTTTCAATTCTTCTAAGATGAACGTTCAGATATCAATGACTTAATCCTCTAATAAAGTCCATGCAGGCAACTTCATTTTGGCATAAACACAAACAGCAATAGAGTTAATAGAAGTGTCTTTCTGCACCAATTAAATTTGACCTTGAGGACCAGAAAGTCAAGTGATAAGATGTGGTGCATATTCTTTGTATGTATTTTATAGGAGTAAATCCTATGATGATGTAAATAGAGTCCAAGGAGAAATAACTCTTTTACCTTTCTAAGAACAGGCTGATACATGACTAGTTCCATGAATGCTTCCTAAAATTAGCTTGAGTTTTTATTCAGGACTCCCATTTTTACAGAAAAGGACATTGCAAGGTACTTTGGTTAGGTACTTTATCTCAAATTATTTTTCATTAAAAGTGAGATTTTTATAATATGTATTTTCAGAAAAATCTCCATTATCAAGATTTTTTCAGAAAAATAACTTGTTTTATTTCTGCATAGATGACTTATTTTGATCTCTAAATTAGAAAAAGATATTTCATTCTGTTCTGTGCAGTAGCTTCCTTTAATAGTCTTATATACACTAATAGAGGGCTTCCACTATTACATTGATTAAACATCTGTTGCTGTATCATGTCTTGAAATTGTATGTCAGAAATATATGTTATGAAATAAAGGGAAAAGTAGTTCTACGTAGGAGATACTTTAAAATTAATTACTTTTTGAAATGTCACATTTTAGCTGACAGCTTAGGTTTTTCTCCATGTTCCTGAGATGTTACTCACTTTCTTGCCATTTTGACATGAAAATAGAAATCTGAAACATTGAGATTTTCAGGAGAAGACAGGGTTTGGTTACATTTTGTTTTTTAATTCTCTAATCTTTCTGCAAAGATTAATAATTTCACAAATCCAGTTTGGTTGTCAGTGTGAACAAAATCACATAAAGGTTGAGTGAAGTGTTTTATGCTGTTTAAATCTTGCATGTAGGTAGTGTGATGGTTGCTGGTTCCTGAGAGAATGATCCCTATTCATGTTATGCTCAAAGAGCAAGTCTTAGAACAGAAGCGCAGGACTGAAGCAACAACTGGATTTAAACTTGAATGCTGCAGACTAGACATTAATTTTGGGCTGCATGACTTCATAGCAGTAGAAAGGTAGCAACAGTGGTAGTTAATGCACATGCTTCTCATAGTTTTAAAATACATTTTAATAATCAATAGCTTTTCAATATTTTCATATGATATTTTTTGTTACAATGTCATTTTTTTTCTTGCTGAGCTCAGTTGTTCTTATATGGTTTATGAATGTGGCATCCTATTTAAGATGAATAATTATTTAGAAATACTCTTATATAGTACCTTCTCTTGTGCTAATTTAATCAGAAAAACTGATTCTGACTAAATCTGAGCTCTTCATAGAAAGTAAAATTTCCTGAAAAAATTGGATTCAGCAGCTGGTATAACTTGTGTCATTATTAATGTTTCACTGGACTAGTATTATCTGTAAAGTAATAAGGGCTTGTCTGTGAATCAGTTCTGAGACTGACATCTTTGCAAACAAGTAAACCTGTAAATTTTGAGGTGTGTTACTAGTCTGAATTAAGATTGTGAATAAGACTACCAAAAAGGATGAAAGTAATTTTAAATTGGTTTAACATAATTCACTTTGAAAGTCAATAGAATTAAATTTTGTTGAATACAGAATTCTTTGTTTAACCTGGATGGACCTGTACAGAACAGGTCTTCGGTGACAATGCTTAATTAGATGTTTAATAATTTCAGTGGGCAGACCAAATAGAAATTAAAAGGCAGAGCTAGGGCAACCTGCCCGGTGAGTGCTAAAACTCAGGGTCCTTTTGTGTCCTCCCTGTCCAACCTTCCCAGGAAGGAGCCATCTGACCCCACTAGTGTGATATTACCTTCCACGGTGGCACCAGCTATGGAAAACATGTGGTGACTTTCCCAGCAAGACTGTAAAGCTTTCTTTTTGCTGTGTGCTTGGATGCCTAGCTCTTCCCATAAATTGTGAGAGCAGTGAATTTAGGTTCTCCCTCAAATTCACCTAATAAATCAATGAAACAAGCTTTCTAAGGCATGCACTTCCTGCTCTAAAAACAGGTTGAACACTGTCAAAGTAGTTAAGTGTAGATGTGCCATATTAAAGAGGAGATGGAAACAAAATGTATGTGATGGGAGAGGATGGCAAGTGGGGTCTCAGTCTGCTATAAGGGTGATGGATAAGGGACAAAGACAGATAAGAAGTAGCAGAGCTGTGAATGTTCTTGCTGGCCAGGATAAATAGCTGTGGAGTTGTGTATTGAGGGCAGCCAGAGGAGATTCAGTGATAAGGGTACTGAGTGATATATAGGTACACCACCAACCCCACTGAAATAGCAGTAGAAATTTCACAAGATTTCAGACCTAAAGTCAAAAGATTTTTGAACTTTTTTCTTTTTTTTCTGTAGGAAGAAGAATTTTTGAAGTCTGTGTGCATGTGTGTGTATCCCCCATGTAATTTCTTCTGGACTTTGAAGCTGATTTCAAACAGTAATGCCAGAGCTCAATTCCGGCCCCCCACCACCTTTTTTTTTTTTTTNTTTTTAATATATTTCACCTCTGCTTTCCTCCACCATGTTTTTGTCACAGAAAAAATAAGGGAGAAGGAAGATACTAAGACTTTGAGAGGTGAAGGGAGTCCTCCTTTTCCCAAAGCAATTTTTAAAAGCTGAAAAGAAATGCTAATAGCATTGAGGTTTGATATTTATTCTAGGAGAGAAAAGCCTCCAACTAATAAGAACAGCAGGGAATTAATTCCACTCCAATTCAAACAGAAATGGAGAAATAAATAAGTCACAATGATGGAGTTTTATCTATTGGAAGAAACTACCAGAGGAAATTGCAGGTTTTGTAGATTTGGAGTTTGCAGACAAGGTTTATTAACAGGGTTTTTGATGATCTGTTCTATAAACCTTTATTGTTTTGATATAATTGAATGTTGCATTGTTCTGAAAGGAAAAAGTTTTGGAAAGGAACCTGTCAGATGCAATCAAAACCACCTTGAGAGTAGCAGTCAAATGATCAGGCACCAAACAAGAATGTTATTTGTATAATCCCCTCCTTACCAGTCCAGGTAATTTCCCACCATATGTCCACAAATTTCTTGGACAAAAAATGACTTGGGTGGAGGCAAAGAAATGCCAGACAGAGATAGAGAAGGGTGGGAGAGAGGAATGGTAAGCTACCTTGCTGCAGGGCAGGAGGGGTTCAGGTAGAAGAGCTGGCGAGTGCATACCTGTAGAAACTGTGCAGGGAAGCAGAGCCTGGCAATAATACAGGGGGCTGGAGTATTGTGTGGCACATGTTGATAAGTTTTAGTTGATTGTCTGTGTTACTTCTTTGTATCTTAACAAAGCTAGCAGCCTTCCTTTAAGTAAAGACTGGATATCTATTGATAAAAAATAAGTTTTAGTTAAAAATCAGGGTCCTTTTTTACCTTTTCAGATCATTGAAGGTAACACAGTAAAAGTAACAATCTCTGGCACTTAGATGGGAAGGAAGACTTGATGAACTAATGATCCCTTCTAGACTCAAATCTATGAATCTATTGCCAGTTTGACTTATCAAGATTAAGTGTTTGTTTACCTTCCTCTTCTCTTGCACAGCGAGAACCGCAAGGGGAATATTCATTGTGTTCAGACTGCTGATGAAAAAGTGATACTGCAATCTCAATTATCTTTTAATTTCCTTTATCTCAGATTTTTTTTGGAGCAGTGTCTTACTATTATTACAATTAATACTGTTCTGTGTAAAAAATGCATAGCTGCAACTAGAGTTAGTGAAACTGTAGAAACAAAAGCTTGTCAAGTGATTAATGTGTGTGTGGCATTTAGGGTGGCACATTTTTATAACCTGTCTAAGAAGCACTGACACTGCTGGATAGCAAGCTCTCAAAGAGCGGTAGATGATGATTATAGATAGGGTCGCCATTGGTTACAATGATGGAAGTACCTGATTAATGACTTGCAACAGTAAAGAAAGACCAGAGATTAAAGTTGGCAAGGCAGTCTGGCAGTGCTGATGGAAGACAGATGTTTTCAGAAGAGGAGATGATTTTTGTAACCTGAAAAAATACATGAGTGAATACATGTAATAGCAAAGCCATGCAGAATTAAGTTTTCTGAGTAATAGAATGATCTGTATCACTACTATGGACCTAATGAAAGATCAATGAAGGTAACACAAATAAATGTTTCTTATTTAAGAAATTTCACTTTCGGAAAGTTCAGCTGGTACCCTATCTGAATCAAATGCTCACTTGATGGAAATCAGTACAGTTCAGTGGAAAAATGATAACTCATAGCATTGCAGAATCTATGTCTGAAACTTCAGGACTTGCACTGACCTCCTGTTTTGTTACCTCCACTTGAAATTAGTATTCAACTCTGTAAAAGAAGCTGCTCTGTTTGGGAACTGGAAAGCATGAATAACAATACCACAACCAGATATCTAGTTTGTGATTTTTATCATCAAATGTACTGCAATATTCACCATATTTACTTAGCACCTTATTCACTTAGCAAGTGAACTCCCCTCTGCTTGTTGTTCATTCAAGAAGGTCAAGTTTTGTCTTTGTTCCAGTAAATGTTTATACTTCCCTGAACAAGTTTCAAAACAGCTTCAAGAACTTCCCTGCTCTGAGGAGTTTCTGATTTATCAAGAATAACAACTTTCCTAAATTAATCATGTTCATTATTTCCATTATATCCAATTGGAAATATATGCTTATAGAAAGAAAATGTGTAAATCCCCCTCTTCATCCAGGCTGCTTATGGTATTCTTTGGTTTTGCTATAAATTTAGGGTAGGTGATTTGTTAGCTAAATTTGTCTTTGAAAAAGTAGCTTGTGTATTTCAGTGCAAATGTTACAAGAAGTGATTCCTTTGTTAGAAAAGTACTGTTAGGGATGATCTTGTCAATTATCTTAGTCTTTACTCTCTTGATATCAAAAGAAATTACTGGGGAACTGGTGTAACTGGAACACCCCAGGAGTCCTTTGGCTTCCTTAGATTTTATTTTAGCCAAGGTAAATCATTGACCATGTGCCAGACATGCCTTCTGGTAATCAAAGAAGATAGCCAAGACTGTGATTTGCCCTTGTGCCTCCAAACCTTAAGAGTGGTAACAGAGCTCTCCATGTCAATGGGAGATCCCATTTTTTAAAATTTTAAAAACAATTCCATTTTGTATATGAATCTAGAAATCCCTGGAAATGCATTTAGTTGGAAAACAAAGACTAGCATTTCTAGAAAGTTTTCTGGAATTCAAAATGAGCATGACTTTTGATTTTCTTTTCTGTTTTTTTTTTTTTTTTTTTAATTATTGCCACTTGTTCTGTAGAGTCACTGTTACTTTGCTATGCCTAAGAAGTTTGATATATCAGACCACAACATCTTCTGTGGTTCATCTCCTACTGAATGTGTACATGCTTAATATCTGTTTGTAACCTTTGATATTTGAATAAGGGTTATTTGATTTCCCATATGACCTCAGAACTTACTGCTTTTTCAAATGCCTTTCACTCATATAGACATAAATAATTAACTAATAAAATTTACATTTGTATTTTAATAACAGAGGTTTTTAGAGGACGAAAAAACAAAACATAGGCCTAAATTTAAAAGCAGTGAGAACTTTAAGATTAAATCTGGGACATTATATCTGAAGGATGGTGTCAAGCCATCTGTTTTCTATGCAAAACCAGATGTACATTCACCAGTACATGCATTGTTTCCATTTACCAGGCTCATGTACCATCCTGACAACAAAACTCTAAGTGGGTTAAAATTTGGGAGAACAAATACGAGAAGTTTCACTTGCTCTAAGTGATAGACCAAAAATTACAGTAAGTACACACCTATGACTTGCTTTCTTTTGGGGATCAAAAAAGGAATCATTGCAGGAGAGAATAGCCAAAGCAGTATAACTTCTCAGTATCAAACTAAGTGGATTCAGTTGATACAGAGAAGTTGAAGAAGAAATGTGTTGGCGCATGGTTAGGAGAAGTTGCATTCTGTTATTGAAAATGCACTGATAGGCCTGTGTATTGAAGCAAAGCCAAGGATTTTCTTTTAGAACTCTCGTGATATTGTTTCATATATGTTTCTTAATTTCCTAGACTTTTAGCAAATGAATCCCACAAAGACACCATGTTCCAGCAGTCTAGGGAGAACAAGTGCTGCAGCCCGTTGGGGACATGGGCTTATGCACACTGAATGAAGTACAGAGTCTCTCTAGTACTCTGTAGTGCATATTTCAGAGAGTGACAAAATAGGCAGGAGTATTTTGGTGCAGAGGAACAGGATTTGAGATTTGCAGCATGGTTTTGAAAAAAAGGGTTGTCTGAGATTCGTAGTTATCATTTTCTGTTTTCCACTTTGAAAATTCATCTGAGATTTAGATTTCCATTTTCCCAAAGTGCCTGCATACTTAGCAATACATCATATGCCTCCAATATTTCTGGTGGGCATTTACAGTTCTCAACATATGCAAAGAAGTCATGTGTAAGTTTGACAATTCGTGAGAGTGTGTGAGATTACCTTCATGTGAACTCTCTATTGATTAATGTAGATGTATTCAATCTGATCTTTCCAAAGGCACAGACATCATTGTGTTTATGTGTGTAGCTCATATTTCTATCCAGGAAATTCAGAACAGGCACCACTTCCAAAGAGGAGAGTATTTCACAGTTCATGTGGTCCTAACCTTTCTGAGAGTGTTCAGACTCTCACAAATATCTTGTGCAAGGAAACCCAACAGTTCATGGTTGTAGTATGCCATAAATCACAAATGCAATGAGGCGACCAGTTTCTGATGGAAAGGACCCTACATGATCTGCCATCAGAAAGGATTTTCTGTAGGTATCTCTTTGGAACTGTGCTTCAGATGGAAAGGATTTCTTTGACTCAATTCTGAGTTTCTCCTAGTAGGTGATTTTTAATAGGGCTTCTCCAACCTAAATATGAAACAACTGTTAAAATGAGACATTGGAGGAGGTGATTTCATAAAAAAAACTCTTAAGGTATCAGTTCCTTGAAGTACAGACCATAATGTATGTCAGAATCTGAAGACTCTACTTTTAGGTGTTGGCTTGTCCAGAGGTCTGGGGTGGACTTTACATACTATCCCAGGTCATTTCATGTTAACAGCTATTTCATCAGCAGCTTTTTTTTTTGTGCTAAAGATTTTGAGAATCTTTCATACTTGTTCAGACTCCTTTCTTTCTTATCTCTTAAACTAGGGAGTGATACACAGGTTTGTTTGGTTTGGTTTGGGGTGGGTTTTTTTGTTGGTGTTTGTTTTGTAAAACAGCCATCTCACTAATCAAGCAGTTCATTTTTATCTAAACACGAATAATGACAAATAATTAGCTGATAAAACCAGATTCAAAACACTTGGAGATATCCTTTGAAAGCAACCTCCATATTTTTCTCCTTTTAACTATTCTTTCCCATTTAATCTGTTTATAAGACAGTGTTCTATAATATATAACAAAGAAAACAATGTTATTCTGATCAGGACAGCAGACAGAAGTGAAAGCTACTATGTGTCCTACCAAGTTACCAAATTGAAAGGATCTGTCCAGCTTAACCTGCCTTTTTCTCTTTTCTAATGCTGTCAGTTGACATCTGAAAGATCATTGTACTCATTGATGATAGTACCTACCTCTGAAAATTTCACCAAGCAGAATTTACTATCATCCAAACAGAGATAAGACCAGCCATCCCTGTCATCTTTAGAAGTATAGTTTTAGCTGTTACAAATTCAAGGTTGTTGGTCCTTTGCCAACCAACATATTAGCACAAACTTTATGTATTAGGTGTTGGCAGCAAAACAATTCAAATTTGAAATGCATAGAACTTCAAAGAGGAAGTTTTCTTGTTATTTATGTAACTAACCTTTGCAATTTTGTTTTGCTGTTTGAGAGAGGGTAGTCTCCATAAATAACAGAGGTAAAGTTCTAGGCTTGTAATCAGTCATCTGTTATTTAAAGGAATTGAAAAGTGCTAGTTTCAATTTCAGATCCAAAATAAGTATCGGTGTCTGACAAAGCATCAAAATTTCCTGCAAAGTAATATTTAGTGTCTTTATTTAAGACAGTAAGTTCTGGAAAACTCCAGACCCAAGCAAACTTAGATGATCACAGTGAATTTGTCAATGATTTGCAATATTCTCAAGGACATGATTCTCTTTTGACTGTGAGTCTATTGGGTCGTTTTTACAGCACCTTTAATATAAAGTCATTGACATGGAAAAAGTGCTAATTTGACCTTTTATTTTATTGAGAAGTGTTTCTGAAATACAAAAGAAAATTGAATAGGGTTTTTTAGTTTAATACATAAAGTCTCATACAGCTGAGGTGGTAGCTGAGGTCAGTGCAAAGCATTTGCAGACAGCTTAGCACAGAAGACCCTAGCATTGGATTCACTTAATGAATGAAATAGAATAAACTATAAATACAGTTTATATAAAGGTTTTCTTTTCCTTCTTCCTAAACTAAGTGCTTAAATATGGCCTCAGAAGAGTATTTTCTACATGTAGCAACTGCTGCATCATTCTTATTAGTGGCATTTTTCCCAATCAAATGAAACTCTCTTTTTTGAAATAGAGAGAGAAATAGTCATCATCAGCCAGTCCTATGTCTCTGACACCCTGGCACTCTGCTTTCCTTCCTTTGGGTGGACTTGAGTATATTTATCAGGCACTGGTTTGACCCTCAGAAGAATGACTGAAGTAAACTCTACTTTTGCCCCAGTTTTGCTGCAGGTCTCACCAGAAGTGTTTTGTCCCTAACTGTAGCTTTTGATCTCAGGCAAACCTAGGAAACCTGTTTTTGTGGGGAGATCAGGACATGTGGTATGTGTCTAATGGAAAAAAAAAAAAAAGGAATTCTTCTATTTTATCCAGGATATTCCTGACACAAGTCTTTTTAAAAAGCAGATTGCTGGACCTACAAATTTTTGGACTCCTCATTAGTAAAATACAGGCTAAAATGCAGATGTGTAATTAATCACCATGGAATAATTTGGGTTGGGGTGTGCCTGTGGAAGTTGTGTTCTTCACCCTGCTTTAGTTCAAACACATCCAACTAACTAGGTCAAGTTACTCAGGGCTTTGTCCATGTAAATTTTAAATACCTCAAAGAATAGAATCTTCAAATGCTATTTAACAACAGACCTTGGGTTTGATTCTCCTTCTCCTTTTGCCTCCTGCAATTCTTATGGCCTGTGGAAGACAGACTATGGAATGCTTCAGGGCTGAATGGCATTTTGTACATGTGTTTTGCAGAGGCATAAAAAAAACTGCACTTAATCAAATCCTCAAATCTTCCCTCAGCCTTACAGTTTAGACACATCTATGGCATTTGAGCACTGTAAACTCCTCAGGGGAGGAATGGACTGTGCAGTTCCTGTATTCATCTTGAAAAATTCTTCTTGTCCTTTTTTTTCTAAAATAATTCTTCGAGGAGTCAGTAGTGCCCTCTTGACCTGAAAATATCTTCCACTTCCATTTTAAGACCTATAATCTTTCTTCTAAGAAGCCCAGCTGTAAGGCATCTGCTTTCTCTGATAAAGGATCTACCATTTATTTCATTACACTGCTGCACTGTCCTGAAGGTTTGTAATCACCCTGGTGATGTCAATGCAAATTCCCTCTGAAAGTCTCAAATTTTAGAGATTTGTGGTAAGTAAGCAGAGACAAGATGAAATAGTGATCACACTAAAACAGGGTGTATGGTTCAGGCTTATCAGAAAGCATTTTTACTGGTTTTAGAGCACTACTGTAACACAGTAAATCTATTGGGAAGATGTTAGCTTTCTCTTTGATGCTTGTAAGAATTAAAGGTGTTAAGCAACTTCCAGGATGAAGAATTTATAAAATTGCCTCTCAATTTACCCTTATAATGAGTCACCCTTCTTGACTTTGAAAGAAAACACTTGTTTTTTTTCACATTATGCTTATAAAGAGTCATGATAGTTGGTTTCAGGGATGTCTATAATACAGCAGTATTTCCACTTAGATTTAAATTAAGATGTGCTAAAATAAAATTCATCATCTTAAAAAAAAAAAAAAATTCAGAAAATTAGTCTCATGTTTTGAATGAAAAATACTTAGCTCATGTTTCCTTTTTTGAAATAAAGTTAACATTTTACATGTTATGTGTGGAGATACAGTTCAGCAGCATCCCAGTTTCTCTTCTGTCAGATATTTGCACAGATTTTTTCCTTAGCTCTTGTTGCTGGTCCATATATAGTGTGAGGTCTGAAACAGCGGATTGTGAGGACCAGGGGATCCTACAGACACTTCGCTCCTGCTGCTCCTGACTGCTCTTCCATTACCCCTTCCCCAAACTGGCTTATTTATATTTAGGGATGGCATAGCTTTTTGTAGCTTTGCTATAAATCAATGTTTCACAGTTTTACCTACAGTGTTGATCCTCAAAGAAACATCAGGGAGGTGGAATGTGCATTTTGGAGAAACTGAAGCATAGAGTGGGAGTCCTAGCTTTCAGATGCAGACAGGAAAAAACATTTATTGGGTAGCTTTCATTTGTTTCAGTCAATTCCATGCATCCAAGCAAGAGGGAAAATTGGCCACAGTACAAATATGTCCTCCTGAGAGAAGCTTAAAAGTTTTAAGATCCAGGCTACCTCTTTCATCTGTACCTAGATGTCCACTCCCTCCAATATCACCACTTCTGTAAGAGATGGGCTCAATGCAGTCCTGGAGGGTAGAGCACTAAAGACTGCTCCTACTGTCAGTATAACCTGATGTTCCCAGGTTCTCTCTCCCCCATGTACTCAGGGCTGGTTGGCCTTGCTTTGTAAACACAATATGGCAAAAGTCATGAGGATAATGTTGCAGGCTGAAAAAAATGGATACGTGCAGTACTTCATGCTGTCATTTTTTATTACCTCAAATGTCAGGTCAGTCTTCATTACAAACAAGGCTAAATACATCCTTTCTTGCCTTCCTCAGTGGCATTTTCTCCTAGTCCCTCTTTTTTCTGTATTTCTCATGTCATGGTTCTTGACAGTGCTATTCCTTCCATTTTATGCAGTTTAGCAGGACAAATGTACAGGCCACTATTCCCAGCTATATTGTGCTTAAACATGTGTCTGTATTGCAGCAATGAATCCAGAAGTTCTCTGATACTATTTCTAACATGATGGATCAAGCACAAATTTCTTTTCATTTTTCCCAGTTCACTGTCCTCTGATGATTCAGCCTACAAAAAATACAAAAATACTTCTATTTCAACAGTTTCTCTACATTGATTTTTCAAGTTATTATATCCTCTATTTAAATAATTATTTCTCCTGATTTATTCTCCTGTATTTTATTGGTACTTCCAGTCTTCTAAGCACTTTGGGATGCATAAAACAATTCACAAATGCAATTAAGGATAAAACATGTACAATGAAATAAAGACATCATGAAAGATTAAAGGAAATCTTAGCGGTCATGTGACTGGAGCCATGAGAGAACTCTAGAAGCTTGTTTCTTCTTCCAGAAACTAGCCTAGGCAGGTTGCTACAAAACTATTTCGTTGAAGATAAAGTGCTTCTGTGCTGAAAGGCTGAACTGAAGCTCAGGACAGCGGGGTTCACCTTCCAGCTTTACCAAGGATTTCCCCTCTTAGGCTCCCATCTGAACAATGGGAAGAATATACTTTTTTTTTTTTTTTTTTCCCCTAGAAGCCTCTGTATTTAGACTAAGATTTATTTGTCAGAGTGCTTTCTTTCTTACTTGCCAACATAAAGAGGAATGTGTGCATAGCTGGGGTCACCATGTGAAGTTCTCTATCTGACGAACTATGGACGGCTGAGCAAAACAACTGAGGAGAGTCTTCTGTGGGGTCCTGAGTTGATGACAATTAAGCCTCCTGCTGCCACCTCCGTCATACCATATATTTGAAGCTATGCCATTTTGTAATAAATTGGGGAGTGAGAAGTGTTTCTCTTGGCTACACTTACATAAAGATGCTTTGTTTTGCCAGTTCCTCGTGAGTGATTTGTTTCTTGTACGTACACAAAAACCCCCCAGGCTGAGAGAAAATTTGTCCAGCTGTCCTTCCTGACACCTGCCTCCTACAAGCCTCTACATCCTTCTTCTGCCACTTCACTGGAAATCTGTCCAATTAAATACAGCAGATGACTAGATACTTGTCACACACTGATTAAACTTCAGTTTCCAATATAAAGGAATACTGTTTTCAGTGGCCTCAGAGTAAAAGAATCTTGCTGTAATAAGCAGATTTAGTGAAATTCTTTATTTGAACAATATGACCAATCTAATCTGAAAACATAATTCTCTTCAATCTGTTGTTATTTCATATTTATCCTGAATGGTTTGAGAATCCCAAGCAATCCTCCTCCCTACCTCTCTATCATAGCATATTGCTGGTTACTGTTTGGGTAGAGGAAATTATGATTTCCTGTTTGGGAATATGGACTTGATTCCTTTCATAAGACTGAATAGTCAGAATTATGCATTTCAGTTATTTGTGCAGTTCAGGTTTCTCATGCTACATTATGCAAGAAAGCAGAGCAGTGGGCAGAAAAAAACTCAGCCTGATCAATAAAAGACCTTTCTTGTTTAAACCTTTCTGAGTACCAGGGAGAATACTTATTTTCTTACCCTTACCCATTCTTTTACAATTCAGTCTAGCTAGATACCATCTTAAAATGGATTATATCCACAATGATAAATGGAGGAGTTTGTATTGATTCACTGAAATCACACTATAATGATATAATTAGTCTACTTATGAATTGTCTCTACTGTGAAGTTAAAAAATCCCAAAGGACCATGGAAAAAAAAATTCCTGTTTAGTCACTGAAGAAAAAAACAAAACCCAGGAAACACTTCCACATAACACTATGATGGAGACTTTGAAAATGTTCACTTTCATGTTGATTTCATGGTTACTGATACAGATTTCCATTGTTCATCCTCATTTTATGTGTAGTGTCCTATGACCCTCACCCAAGAAAGCACTTAAATATTTTACTGAGCATGTGTGGTTGTTGTTTTTTTTTTGACATCCATCTCTCATATTCTGTTTGGGTGATCAGACCACCTCCACATGGCAGCAGGGTGCTAATGCATTTATTAGGCATGTTCTGTTTTGATGGGACAAAATTTTCGTTCTGTTTTACAGTAAGATTAGCAATTGTTGTGGGGTTTAGCATCCCAAAGAACTGAGAACCAGGCACAGACATTGACACTGAAATTCTAAAAGCAGTGCAGCTGCTCACTTTCTTCTCTTGTGCTAAACCAGCTCTGACTCATTTGCAAACTGCATGATAGTAATGTGAATCCTGACTAATAGTAGGTGACAGGAAGGAAAAGAGGAATATTTTAAAAAATAGTAAGAGAGAAGGGAACAAAAGACTGTTTGATCAATTGAGGAAAAGCAGCAAATTGAAATAATGAGGCTTTTTTTTTTTCTTTATTAAAGCCTTGAAAATGAGTTTTCAGAGTATCCCTTTTACCTTTTTCATTTATTAAAATAATGCTTACCTGGGAGGTGATAAAGACAATACTGAAGTTTTTAAATGAATAACTGAAGTTTAAGCAAACCCTTAGGATATGTCTCATTAAAATTCTTGAACTTTATGTTCTATTCTGAACAAAGAGTGGTGATATTTTAACCCTTGTAATTATAGTCTGATAATACAATTTTCTAGCTAAAAGAATTAAATGGAAAGCATAGAAGAAAGGTACAATTAATCCCCACATGTAAATTCTATCAATTTTATTTATTTTTTTAATTAATAATCGTGTTTAACAGGTCTGAAAACATATATCTTCTGTTTATAGCGTTGACTGTCATCAGTTGATTTAGGTGATCAATATGAACTCAAAAATATGCAAGATATTCAGCCAGTGCAGAATTCAGGTATATTGAGAAATGAGAACACTCAGTGGTAACTGAAATTAGGACACAAGTGTATACTGATCACTCAATTACTATCAAATTGTGCCACAAAATATAATTTCACTGTACTCCTGAATTAGCCCTTGAAATTCTGCCTCCCTCACAGGTCTGAGTTAAGGAGGAGAGACTGTGTCAAGTGCAGAAAGCTAAAACCAATCCACATATAGACAGATGTATGAGGAAAAGTACATTTCAGAGACGGGACCCTCTGGAGAATTCGTTCTTCTCCCCTTGCATGAAAAGACCTAATTCTTGTATGCTTTTTCTGATGTTCTCACTGTTGCCTAAGTTTCATAAAGATCATGAATGTTGCATTCTACATACCCTAAGACAGCTTTATGGTGCATTTTCAGCAGTGCTAGACAGCCAGAGCCTGTACTTAGTACTTGTAACACCTAAGGCTTTTTACCAAAGAATGCCAGTAATTAGTTGGTGCTTCCTAAAGGATGGTATCAGAAGGTCAGTACATTTTAAGTGGAATAAAACTAAAGTGAAGGTTCTGGGAAAAGCCAAGGGAAGGCTCTGGTCAGCCTGCTGCTGGAGTGCTTTGGAGGTACCACTGAATGATAAATTATCTTGACCAGGGTAATCTGGACAAGAGGAGACACCCTGTGTGAGGTATATGGGGATACACTCAGAATGAGGATCCGNTAGAAACATTATTGCAAACATAATGATATGGAAGGGGAAAACTGGGTACTTTTCAGTTGTCATTGACTTGTGTAAAAATCTTACCATCTGTCAGTAGTGTAAAAGCACAAAACAGTAAATATTGCTCCCTTTTTGCCTCTGCTCAGAGATGTAAGCCTTAAGCCACTACTAAATTTGGAAGCAAGAAGCTCTGAAGAATGAGATTCTGATTCCCAATTTTTATATGCACATGGTTGACACAAAATATTTCCAAAGTTCTCATAGGAAGGTGATGTTCCTGAGAACACTATTCAGCTCAGTTGTTGGTTTCTGGAAATTTGTACTGGTCTTCCAGAATTTCTGAGTTGTTGATGTCTCTCTACTATGAACTGCAAAACCTTGTAAGATTTGTCCATAATGAGAGTAATTTCATTGCTGTTTTGCATGATTTTTAGGCAGCGTACTGAGAAGTGTTTTAATAAAGACATCACTTTAAAGTAAGCTACTACCATCTGCTCTGTCCTCTAATTACAAATAGGGAAAGGAGGGAGAAAGAATAATTTGCAATTGCATCATAGACACAGCAAGGATAAAGAAGTGACATAAAGGTATGCAAGTCTCCAAATATGGCCTGCACCAGTTATGCTTCTTTCATGATTCAAATACAAATGGAAGATGAAACTGTTCCCTTGTGAAATGAAAAGTTCCCTATGACAGCTATTTGTTTTCAGGATATCTGAAATGGCATGTCTGTAACAATATATTACCAGTGTGTTCTCTTTTGATGTCAGTTACTTAGTCCTGGAGAAATGTAGAGGTGTGAGTTCTGTGTGTTTGAGATAAAATAAATGTTAAGAAAGGTGATCTGGTAGGCAATGGATTGAGACTCCAAAGAATTGAGTTCAGTTCCAGTTTCCATTCATTTCAAACTAAATAAACAGCAATTGGATGTGTAATGTCAAATATTCCTCTAGATCTGTTGTTCTGTGAGGCTTATGTAGTACCTGTTGGTACTCATAAGACAGGAATAACAGCTCCATATTGCATAGGAGTATTGGTAGGATTCAGTAACTTTAATATTTGAGAGACATGAAGGCTCTTGCCTGACAGGAACCATATAAGATGCACTGAGCTATGAGGGCTTTGGTTTGATTCCCTGCAGCCTTTGCTGCCATACTTATGGCACAAGTATGTGCGAACTTCTCTGTAGTGCTTGTGCCTTTGCAGCAAATATGGACTAGCCTGACACTGAAGAATGCTCCCCACTCCCTCAGTAGTAGTGAAACAACAAATCCTTGTTCCCAAGGGTGCTGTCCAGCATGGTTCACACTGCTGCAGGGGAAACTGCAAAACCTCCTGTGGCTGTAATGTTAATGATAATCTTTAGATATGGGAGGAGTGGCCAAGAAAGAAAACAGCTGCTTGAAGACACCTTCTTCTTCCCGATTGTCTCGGAGGTGTGAGGGCTCAGAGTCACTCTCTCTGACGGCACTATGCTGCTCTTCTGGTTGACAATTATGCGCTGCCTTAAGCTGGAGAACTACTGACCTCCTGAAGCAAGTTCCTGCAGGTCCTACAATATGTTTATGCATTTACTTAACCAAACTATTGCAGGATTTATCTGAAAGCATCTGAGCACACTGCACAAATTGAGCAGGAAGAAATTCCCATTTGATGCAGAAAAACAAAATCAAAAGCAAGTAGCAAAATGAAGGCTTGGATAATAGTCAATGAATCCTTCCTGTCAAAGACTATCAGCTGGTATCTGATCAGTCTGGACAATAATAAAAGGCCCATGAATAAACAATTATTTTAAATATCAGTTAGTGACTAAGTGGTACAAAACATGGTGTTCAAAGAGAGAAGATCAGGCTTATTGCTCTTCCCATTTCTGAAAATCTGTGAATGTATATCATGTTTTCCAGCTGTGAATGGGTCCACTACATCCTTTACCCAAGTACTGACAATGAAAAACAGAGCAGAATTCTCTCTCTTCCCGTGTTCTTCCTCCTCCACCCCTCATAGTAAAAGTGAATGAAAGAATTTGTCCGTAGACATGGCTATCCACCAGTGTGCAAATGTAATCAAGGTATTTGCCACACTGAGGACTCCACCAAAATTACAAAAATGTGTTTGATTAAAGCAAGGAATAAAACCCAGACCTGCCCTAACCAGAAATAATTGTCTGCAACCATATGGTGCAAGGGGATTTTAGCCACGGTGAATGTTCTCACATGCTTGTTTCAGTTAATGTCTCAGGCTCAGAAGGGATTGCAAGCCTGGATTTAATCATGTCTCTAAAACTAGTCAAATTCTTAGGCACTACAGGAATGCAAATTACTATTAAGTTTGAATCCCAAACATAGAGCTCAGAGGGTAGTGTGTTCTTTCATTGCATTTCTCTATATGTAACTGTGGCAGATAAAAGATGGTGCAGAAAAATTTCTCAGCCAGCTCAATCTTTCAGCTTTCCTTTTAATTATGAAAAAAGCAAACTCCAGGCCTGACCTTGTGAAAATATACTTACTAGGAAGCTGTGGAAAGCTACCTGCACTTGCAAATATGATTTCAGTTCTTCACAACTAAAAAGGCACCCTAGGACAAGGCTGCCCATGAGACTGTGGTGCCCAGGGCAGGTGGTGTCCTTCACATTCCTGCAGAATATGACAGAAGATACTTGCTATGAACCTTCTTTGTACACAAACCATTGATGCTTGGAGAAAATGAGTGCACAAGGTTTGTTCTGAGGTTAGGGTAAGTTTAAAGTCCCACAGAATGCCTGAGGTTGGAAGGGGATGTCTGGAGTGCATCTGGTCCTACACTCATTTGCAGCTACACCAAACTCTCTAGCTTTATATTCAGTGAAAATTTTGGCATGTATTGGGATTAAGGAAAAGGAGAGGAAGGGTTTGATAGCATTTCTGGGACCCTCTTGCAAACAGATATGCTTTAAGTCTGCCTTGTAATTCCCCTGAGACAATGTGCTGTCTCTCAGAAGGGAATGCCTAGTCTGAATATTAATGTCATCTTGTAACAAAGATTCTTGATTGAGCTGTGTGAGCAATTTTCCTTTACATAGCTGAGAAACCTTCTCAGCCATCTAATTCCCTGAAATGGAGATTACAAGGTCAACCTACTTCAAATAGAAAATGAAACTAGTATTGAAAATAAATGTAAATGACAAACGATCTTACTATTTTTGTGTTATGTTTTTTTTGCACTCAGCAGACCATAGTGAAGAAATCACCTTGGATTTACTTTCTGATTCTCTGCAAATATAGAAATTAGTTTGTAAAATGAGTACTTCCAGGAGTCTCTAGTGTGCAGATAGTATGTCTCTAATTTAAAATATTTTCCTTTATCTGCAGCTCTCCAATATAAGAGGGAAAGACTTTTTATATCTATTTGTGTAGCAAAATACTTTGATGGTCAGCAATGGCACTAAAAACTACTTCAACACTCCAGGTTGTAGTATAAGCAGCTTTTTAAGTTCTAAGTGGGACATCAAATAGCATGGAAAAACCCTTCTTAAAATGCACAATGATCACACTTTTTTGGATAAATTATTTGGATCTATAAATTATGACAAAGAATTTAGGGTCCACAGTTGACAAGACAGCGTTGTTGTGATAATGGTGGTGATGATCGTTATTTTTGCTCTTTGTCAATATACTTTCAGAATCATAAGAAGTATTTCCAATGAATTGTTTCAAGGTTGTTTCATGTGATTGTGAGTTTGCTAAAAAAAGAAATGGAATTTTGCAGTGGTTTGTGGCAATAAAAATATTTCTTTTTCTTTATTAAGGGATGAAACTCCTGTTTGTTGTTTTTTTCTCAATTTTGATGCATGTTGGTTCCTGAACATAGCATTGGAGAAACATTATTCCAAGGACAAAGACTAAATAATTTTTATTTTTGTTGAATAAGCGTAAATATTAATTATGTTAACATGTTTGTGGGTTGGGTATTCAAACTGAAATTATTAGCTTGAAAATTATTGCAGGGAAGAATGACATCTTATTTCTTAACAGGGCAGATCCATATGTTTATTCAGTCACAGTATATTTTGTCTGGGAAGAGAGAAATAACATTTCATTTATTATTTATTTTTCTATTAGCTCTCAGTACTAGCTCATTTTGTACAAACTAAGTTGTCTTCTATTTCTCCATGCAACTGCAAAATAATTCCTCAAATATCAGCTACATTATTCCTTTGCTTTCTGTGCTGCTTTAAGGTTCTAAGGAAACCACACAGGCAAACTCCATACACAAACAACTCATATGAAATATTTTTAAAAATATAAATTTCTGTTTTATGCAGTCACTTTTGATTCTTACATATGGGGGTTTAATCCTTCACTGTCATGAATATGTGCACGCTTTCCTCATTATACAGCAGTCAGAAATGTAAAAAGAAGTTATAATGTCAAGAGAAGACAAAATAAAATGGAGAAGGGAAGATAGAAAAATTCAAATATATAGAAGAGTATACTCTAGGAAAGGACATATTTTTAAGAATATCAAAATTAGTTTCTCCTTAAATATTTCTGCAAATGCTTAATGGAAAGTAATAGCAGTTGAAATAACATAATTACATTGAAAATAAAGTAAAATTAAAAGCATTTTAAGAAAAACAACCAGCCTTTTGAAAAGCAAACCTCTTTTCCCTCTCAATTCTACAGTTGCTTGGCAAATAGAAGGTTGTTAATATTTGTGTTTCAGTTTTTCTGTAGTATTTGTTTTAACCCTCAGAATTTGACATAAGTAGTTGCTTTTTAAATATGGAAAGGCTAATGGGTTAAGTTCAGTTCCTTCAGCTGTAATGAAAATAATCAGGCTTTTGACACAAGGGGAGAACCATAATAGATATTGCCCAGTCTGACCAGCTGCATAGCACAGCCTTAACACTTCATCAAGATCTGGGAAGGAATGAAAGGTGGCAATTCTGTTCTCAGATGCTTTGACACCTGAATTATTGTCTTAAAAAACTACTAGTCCCAACAGTATCCCCTCCTCTTCCGCTTGTTCAGGTTAGAAATAAAGGAATAATTTTGTTCTCAGATCCTGTTTGATTTTTAATTAAGGGCTATGTACTCTCAAGTAAGATCCATGATAATTAATCACAGATGGAAGGAGGCAAGCAGGCTTTGAACAGCAGGTGAAGCTCAATATTTAGAGAACTTGCTCTGGGGAAAATCACCCAGGTCCCTCTTCCTGATTCCTAGCTCTCCTATGCATCTGTGAGCATCAGCACAAATGAGGGCCTGGGGTACTTTCATGGGCCAGTCCCTCTGTTTAGACACTCAGAATTTTTTCATGAAGCCCAAGAGCCTTTTTCTCAGAGCTGACATCTCAACATGATAATGAGAACCTCTTCTATTTCATCTGAGAAAGTCCAACAAGGAATTGAGACATCAAACAAACAGGAGAAGCTTTCATGTTTTGAAGGCTGACTGTTCTTCTAACACACATCTGCACCATATTTTCTTTTTTTCTAGAGAAAAAAGAAGCATTTGCCTCTGCAAGAGGGTTAATTATATAAATGAAGCACTTTCCATTCTAAGATACAGGATTAATGAAATGTAATCTTGGGACCTCTTGAAGTCTGATCCAAGGGGAAATAAAACCGAACACAACATAGGCCAATTGGCTGAATGTGTTAAGTAAAGATGGAAAATAGAGAAAATCTGACCATGCACAGAAGTATGAATAGAGAATAATAAAAAAAAGAAAACCAAAAGTTGATGACAACTGAACATTCATATTTCCAAAGTGCTCCCAAAAATGCAGTTATTATATGGAGTTGAAAAAGTTTGTGAGCAGTTGACAGGCTAAATTGATTTAAAGGACTCAGAATTAAAATTATTTATCTAAAGAAAAGTACAAGGATACATAAAGGTTTTCTTAATTCTAGAACAAGAAAACCCAACAAATCTCTCTGAGCCAGTTTATTTGGATCTTTCCTCCTAGGTGAGGAAACGCTGAACAGGAAGCAGCAATTTTTCTATTACAGAAAACTATGACTGTAGTAGTCATTCTGAGGGGAAGAAAAACAACCCTGCAAATTCATCCTGAGACTATTGGATCTGCCTTATAATTCCAAAAGGAAACCCTCATGCAAATTCATGACCACTTTCCATAGCTTCAGTTGTGAAATTAAATGTGTACCCTGAACCTCCACTCCCATTGAACAAAAAGATCGCTTGTGAGCTCTGTGTTGTGGAGATGTGCTAGAAAACATGAATCCTGAAGGTGCCTAAACAGGCAGAGGATATAAAAAGAATGCTAGATATATTTTATATCTTTTGAGGTCTAACTGATGCTTTTCAAACCCTCATGTTAAATTTCATGAGGCCCTGATCCTGTTGGTGTGCATTGAACACAATCTGATGAGATTGGAGCAGAGCATGCCTGCACCTACATGGATGAAATCCAGGAGCATTTAGGCTGAGAAAGTTCTGGAACCTTGACTGGTTTGTGACTACTCTGCTGTGGTCAGTAAAAGCTGCCAGCATCTTTTGCTGTACCAAGGGAGAAGATTTACCCAAGGACATAACTCTTGTGACCAAGGGAGGTCACAGAACTGCAGACATGAAAGGATTGAAGTCCTCTGGGTTCAGGAGTACTTTGGATTTTAATTTTCAGTTTGAGGACTTTGTATGCAGATTATGCCCCTTTCAGATCCACCCCAAGGTCCAGGATGAAATCAAGCAAAATTTGCCTTTCTGGAATGTTTTGATGCTAACTCCTGCCATTTTGAATTTCCATTGTTCTTTCCCTCCATTTTTTGAGTGGCCCAGGCAAATTAGGAAGTTCTTCCACTTCTTTCTGGTTTGTGGNTTATTTTTTCAGGAGAAAGGAATAGGATAGTGAAACTAGATGACTTGTTTAGTGTGCTTAATTGTGTGGTTGGTATAGTGACTAAACTGAGAATACTTTTTATTTGGTTATTTTGCTTTGGGGCAAGTTTGACTGGTAATACTACACCTAGCAATTTTTTTACCTATAAAAAGACTTTTATACATTCTGAAGACTATATTTAAGCCTCTTGAAATCACTGGAACAAAACAAGGAGTCAATATCCTCTCCCTTCACCCAAGGATGGATCCAATGCCTCATGTCCTTTGAGAGCAGGTCAGGATAAGCATCTCCAGCTGGCTTAATGCTGCTGAGAATTTTTTCCCTCTCTGTGATGATTGGCAGTGCATTTCAGTCTGGTTTATGTGAACAAAGCCGGTGAGTGAGAAGCAATAGGGCACGGATCGTCTGAGGCTTCAAAGCCAAGCTTTTCCCACTTAAATGTCAGTCGACTGCTGTTTGTCAGCAGCATGGAAAGCCCTGACAGAAGGAAATTGAGTCTTTTCTGCTTGTTTAATACCCCTGTGGCAGTGGGCCATGCGCAGTGCCACACCAGGAAATGAAGCATGCCTGGGAAGAGCACAGCAAGGAGAAGCTGCTGCCTCAAGAATCCCACACATGCACACTGCAGCAGGTGCAGGGAGACCTGATCCCCTCTTTTAAAGACTCACCTCAGGGGCAAGGGGAGTTTCCCAATTTCCTTGTTTTTTGCATGGAAAAGTCTGCAATAAGCCTTCTTTCCATATCTAACCAACCAGTTCTAGC
This sequence comes from Scytalopus superciliaris, assembly GCA_013400415.1. Classification (NCBI taxonomy): domain Eukaryota; kingdom Metazoa; phylum Chordata; class Aves; order Passeriformes; family Rhinocryptidae; genus Scytalopus; species Scytalopus superciliaris. The sequence goes on from VXBX01003499.1 coordinate 274,045, forward strand.
TGGTTTTGTTGCTTTCCAGAGTATATAATTATGCATATGGATCCAGGAACATGTGGGCTCTTCTAGAGCAGCCTCTGGCTCTTTATATGAATTTGTTCTCTGGCCCAACACTGAGTTTGGCAATGTGGGAAACATCAGCAGGGCTATGTCTGGGTTCTAGGGGACAAGAAGGGGAGTATTCTCATATGCAAGGGCAGTAAAGTTAATGTTTCAAGAAAAGGAGTCTTCAGTCATTGCTTGCATCACTGACTTTTGAAGGGATCCTTTGGAAATCAAGGATGCTGCTTATGTAACTGAAGGTGATTGAGAGGAAAAGGATCCTGACTTTGCTTGTCTACAGCTCTGTTGAAATCAGGAATAGCACCTCTCCCATAAAAATAAAGATTACAGTCAGAAGGTTTACTCTGATAAAAATTAATATTTCACCTACTTGTTCATAAACCAAATATTGCAGATGAGTCACCACTGGGTGAAGTTCATACTGCAGGTATCACCGTCTGAGTAAATAATTCTATTAATTGTTTGCATTTAGTTCTGTTTGTAAACTCTCTTGGACATGTTATTTGCAGTTGTCATCAAGATAAATTTGTACCCTACCAAACTGCAAACAAGGACTGCCATTCCCACCAGTTTTTTCATGTCAGCGGTTTCAATTACCTAAAATCTGAACAACATCTGCCTTAAGAATAGAAGGACCATACCTAAGGAGTAATATTTTCTCTGTGTCAAATAAAGCAATATCACAATGAATATCTGATCTCAATGACTGGAATAGAACTATGAATAATAGTTTCTAATCAAGATATTAATTAAAACTTGTAATATCATCTTAATGGGAACACATTGCAAAGTTAAATTGGATTTTTTTTTCTCCTTTTAAATTAGCACAGTCAATTAACAGGTGTTCTCCATATGTAATTATTTTCAGTGGAATGGAAAGCTGAGTTAAACATTGCAGCTATATAAGGGTAGATTACGGTCAGGCACTTTGAGAGAATGAAGGCAGAGAGGAGTGAAAATGTGGACCAGGATGCTCTAGCTAAATTCCAGTTTGCTAATCACATCCTACTTGATCAAAACTGCCTTATAGTTTCAATTAGTTGCTGTGTTCTCCTCATATTTCCTTGGAGGGCTAGGTGCTTTGCAATATAAAATTGAAAAGCTCCTTCCCCCCATGTGTGCCTGCCTTTAACTCCCAAGTGGCACAAATTTCAAATAACAGATCTATTTCAACTTGATTTTTGTGTGCAGGAAAGGCTTTTCAATTTATCTCTCTCTCTCTGCATAGGTATATATGTATGAACATACATATGTATTTTTTGTCTTTAAAGGCTACCTACAAACGTAGTGTTTCTGTGACTAAAAGAGTGCTTTTGCTTTTCTGGTGGAATATTCCTGCATGAGAACTTGTACCATTGTTTTTGCTGAAGTATCTGAGTGTGTATTTTCTATCTTTCTAGTTGTACAACAGATATTTCACAGGCTAATTCAGCTCATGACCCAGGATTATTTTAAATGTTTTGTCAATGATGATCTAGTTTTGAGCTTCCACAGCAAGAAGACTTTGAAATCAGTCCCTTTTGACGGGATGGTGGTGGTAGGGGATAAAATGGGGGTATCTGAGTCTGAAGGCATGGGATAGAGTACAAATCTGTCTTTGTCCAGACAAATCCAGGGGTTTTGTCATTTTGGTATTTATAAAGTAGACTATTGAGCATCTATTGTTACCTCCATGTAGAGGTCATGAGTGTGACTGGACCATGGGATTTATGTTCCAAAGTGCTGAAGGAATGGATCTGCTCTTTGAGTAAGACTGAAGGGGCCCTTCAGCGTTAACTCTATTTACTTTCTTGTAATATGAATATTCAACTGAACAAAATCTATTTAATTCAAAACCTGGATCTGGACAAAATAGAAGACATTTGTTCCACAGTCTTAAGAGAGCTTTAGTTATAACTGAAAAGAATTAATTTTGCAAGAATAAAAACATCTAAGCAGCCTCTACAAGTGACTAGGAAGTCATGGAAACAGTTTGTATTTGTACAGAACTCTTCCTCTAAGGATTTTGTTCTTTGAAAATGGACTCCTTGAACAAGTTTTAACTCCATTTAAATATGCATACTTATATATTATTTTATTTAAGAACATTTTCATTTCCCTTCATCACACATAGCTTCTTAATCATGCATTTTCCCCCCCTCTTTCTGGTTTCTCAGTGTTTTTCACCACCTCTAGCCAGACATTAGATTTCCTAAGACAGCCAGATCCTTGCCTTGACAGGTTATTAATTATCACAGCTGGAGGTGGGGTGTTGTGGCTGTTCCTTGCTGTTTGTCATTTGACAGTAAAACTGGATGAAAACTGAGGCTTTGAAGAACATAGAAATAAACCCCAACATTTGTACACAGTGCACATTGGCTGAACAGCTGCTGAGTTGTTTTTCAAATCATCTCCAATGTTTCTTATCCTTTTTTTTCTGAACTCAGAGAATAATGTGATAGCAGACCAGTACAGAAGGCAACAAAATGTTTCTGAAAATATCCTTCCTTACTTAAAAACACATCCTAGAAATCAGGGGAGTGAAACAGAAGTGGGGTAATGATAAATTACATTCAAAACAAACAGAAGACTCATTCCAATAGGAAAGCCATTTACCAGGCATCACTTGGAAATCCTCAATTCTCTACATCTTGCCATTGTCTGGAATCATCGATTTAAGAGGGTGCTTCCTTTGATTAGGGGTGATGATGTGCTGTCTTTTTTCACAAATGCTAGCAGTGGTGCATGTGGCTAGCTGGGAAAGGTGGGTGTTTGCAGAATGGTGTTCTTTGGTTGTTGGTTTTCTGTGAGCCACTGGCACATTAAGGTGAAGCAAGGCTCTCCCAGGAGCAGGCGTGGCCCATGAGGAAGTTCAGCCCAGGGAAGGGAAGTTCCAGCATCAGGGGCAGGAGATGCGAATGCAGCCAAGGCTTTCTGCCAGAAGCACAGGCTATAGAAATTGCCCTTTCCTGACCTCCTGGAGCACCTCTGGGATTGTTGTTGAGCAGAAGCATAGAGAGTGAGTTGGAGGAGTTTGTGCAGCCCGAGCCAGGTCATCTCCTGATAAATCTGAGTTCATATTTGTGTGGTTTCCCTAATTCCCGACACTCGTCAGGTTTAGTTGCTGTAGCAGGGCTCTGAAGAACAGGCAGCAACCAGAAGAGGGCAGTGCTGTACTCAGACATCAACCGGCTGCAAAGTCAGGACCGTTGTGCAAATACTAAGTGATGAGAAATTGTTCTTCTTCTGTAATCAGTTCGTTTAATTAGGGACAGAGTCTTCTGTCATATTTGCATTAATTTTATTTTTATATCTGGTCAATCTCTATCATGGAAGTCACAAGATGTAGAGGTAAATTGTGAGAGCAACACTGCTTTGTGGTTTCATTATTTTAATTTTTTTTTTCTAATTAAATTGAGATCTGAGTGGAAGAAAAAGGAGGGATGGTCTTTAATAGTAATGATAAAAAGGAACGATTTTATTACCCCAGAGGCACTTTTTAATGTTTCCTAAAAGCAAACAGTCTCCTTTCCTCTTTCTCCAGAAGTTTTGCTGTGCCCAAATCCCTAAACCTTGGGTATCCATCACCTGTAACTCACTCGCACACTGTGCCATGCTTCCTCATTTATTTCATCCCAGAGGACACCAACAGTCTTGGCTACACTCACATGTAGCTAAATCAGTTGAGATCAGATGCTTTCGTTGCTTTGCAGCATAGTACAAAACCCCTAAATCATGGAAGTAGGTAGCTAGAGAGTTGAAAACAAAGCTTCTAAAATATGGAAGAGACAAACCATGTGTTTGAACTAGGTGGAGCCAGACAGTGAACTGCAGTGATCCACACTGGACATGACAAATGTGTAGCTCATCCTGGGCTCCGTCTATAAGAAAGAGGGAATGACAGACACATTTTGGCTTCCAGGAAAAGACGTATGAGGATCTGTGAACTGAAGTGTCCTGGGAGCTACAAGAAGTGTCTGCCACTCAGTGCTGGAAAGTGGATGTTTTATGTCCAGCAAGCTGAAAGACTGGGACATCAGCCTGTATAAAGACTGCTGAAAGTACCTGCCATTTACCTCTTCTGTACTCATTTTCCAAAACAGCTACTTCTTCCCTGTCTTTCTCTTGCCAAGTGTGCAGTCCTACAGTTGCTCCTCCACTGAAATGGAGAACTGCATGTTTGGGTCCTGTCTCCCACCTACTGCAGGTCAGTCCACATTCCAGAGGTGTCCACCCCACAGCAGCCTTTCTCCTGCTCCCAAACCAGTCACAGTTGTGAGCATCACCACTGTTGTTCTGTGCATGCATATCTGCTGCATGACTATTGCTCATCCTGCTCCAAGCAGCTTGAATTCATGCAACTTGAAAGGGCTGGAGGAGACAAGTTTCCCATGTACAGCATTTTAATGGCTCTCCTTGTGCCACCAAATCCTAAAATTCTTGAACAGCTGTTTCTGATATCACAGACAGGTTTACTTGAGAAACAAGCACAAGGAAGAAAAGGAGTAATGAGTGACAAACAAAAACAATGAAGCTCAAGTTCCAAACAAATGGTGTGATTCTGCACAAAATGGATAGCTAAGTTGTTAAAATACTTGATGCAGGATATTGTGGAAATAATTTATATAGCTTTGAGGGGAAAGCTAGACAAATTCTTAAAAAAAAAAAAAAATCTCTATTTCTTTCATCCCTGCAAATATTGTAGTTTAGAAACTGAACACACCCTAGGAGGTGGTGCTCTGAACAGTCTCCATTTACCAGCCTTTGAAAATCTACTACTATATACAGGCAAAAATAGAACAAAAAGTTGCCAACTAGGTGAGTTTTCTTCTTTATGTCATTCAAATATCGTAGTGCTAATTAGTCATCTTGTATATTAACACAAACATTTAAAGAAAACATGTTTGCAAATTTGTCTTTAGGACAGCCTAGTGAAGATGTTCAATTAATGACCTTGTTTTCAATTTCCCTCCTCCCTGAAGACATTTTGAGTCACAGCAAGCCTCAAGCCATGCTAGAAGCTGTGCTACTTGAATGATGATCTCAGACTTTGCAAACTAAGCAGGGTCAGGACTGGGACATATTTAACTGGAGAAACTTCCAAGACAAATCCAACAACCCTCAGGAGGTGACATGGGAATTTCAGGGCTGAACCAAAGTCAGTGGATGATGGCTGTTACTGACCTACTTCTTTTTTACAGAACTTCACCCTTAGGTAATGCACTTACCTACATGTGAGAATATTCAATGATGTATTTGTAATTGGAACTCCTTTCACCTAATGGGAAAGCTTTCAGACAGTTGGTTATTAGTCAGAAAGATCCCATCAAACCCACTGAGGGGACCAGATTATTTAAATGTTAATGTGGGGAGAGGTGAACATAAAGGAACTATTCACAGCCAATACATTCTATTTGCTTGACACCCGCTGCAGGGTCTGAAGTGAAATTATACCCAAACATATCTGGAGTGCAAATAGCTGTGATAGAAAATGGCAAAATATTTCTTACGTTAGTGACAAACCCTTTTAAAAGGAAGGACTTACAGGGGGTCTTATTGTAATTCTGATTCATGCTTTCTGAGAGAGACAGCCATTTCGGGATTGCTGAGTGGTTACTATTTTGAAAACTTCAGGAGAGGAAAAGCTGAAATCTGAGCAGTCATCATCTGATTACACCAGTTCCTCCTGAAATGTTAAGTGTATATAATGCTTTTTCCTTACAGATCTTAAACTGATAATAGTCTTGGTGTTAAAATGCCATATTGTGCAATAGAAGAAGCAGATGCTTTCTGCTGGGTAGTGCACTTTTTGCTAGTGAAACTTCTGTAAAGGTGATGGGTTCTTTAATATGTTATATCCAAGAGGCTCTATTCCTAGTCTGAATATTTGCCCTTGGGATGCATTTACAAACAGGTGCTTCTGCAGTGGGGAATAAAAATCCCTTCCACCGCCTTACTGCTTTATTGAACTGAATCTCGGTGGCAAACACATCGCTGCCAGCCCTCTATTTACCACGAGCGAAGGTCAGTCAGTACCCTACCAGTTTTCATTCTCCCTCCATAATTGCTTCTCACATTGAAAGAAATATTTTTTATTACCCTCTGCCAGTGAGTGTTCACACATAGCTCATGCCATGGATTTATTTTCTCTTCTAACTTGCTGGCATATCCACTTCTTAGTTCATCATCTGATTCTTTTGTAGGGAAGGTTTCCTAAAAACACATGTGTGTGTGTAGAAAGGATGCAGACTTCAGCTTGACAGTCATTCCTTCCTACTGGCCCCTCAAATTCAGCTGCTTATATTCCAAAAATGTGCTGGAGTTGGGTTAATGTGAAAGAAATAAAACAAATTAACTAGGTTTGTATTGCCAGTTTTAGAGGCAGTTTATTGAGCAGCAATGTATTTCAGTCACTTGCATTTACTGCTTCATATTGTCTTGTGTGAATAAAATATGCTTGCAAAAATTCCCTCAGAAAGGAGTAATCTGGGAAAAGTGATTTTAATTTCATTGCTCTGTTTGTGTTGCAAAGCTGCAAGAGAGACTGCCTTCAGCCAGAAATCAAAGCTTTCTCATAAAAGCTTGATTTTCTGTAAGAAACCAGCAAGATTTTCTGGAGAATAATAAAGACAGCATTGCTTGTGTGTAAGTGAAAAATCCAGTAGTGTATTATATGAGAAATAACTTGTGCTCATATGGTTAAAATCTGGGCACAGTATTCTCAGTGAACATTGCACAATGACCTAATAGACACCAAACTTTCATGCATACCAGTGTGCTTGCAAACCAAGTCAAGGGAGCTATGTATGCTATCATGATACGTACAGAATCAAACGAGATTTAAAAATATAAGTATATTTTTGGATAAAACTAGATCATCCTGGTCATCAAAAAATGTGGGCCTTGCAGCTCTGGTTTCTGTGCACTGAAGCAAAGTGGTGCAGCACTGACCTTCCTGTGCTCAGTGCTCACCCTACCCTGCCCCTCCATCTCTGCTGGTATAGACAGCAAGAAAAAACGTGCCCAACACATTTCGTAAACTTCATTTTGGCATGCTGATGTAAGACCAGCTTCAAGGCTTAAGCTAATATGTTGACTCCTGAATTTGATGTCTAGCCTGTAAGCGCACAGTCCTTTACAGTGTTTTGGAGTGATAACTGGTGGCAAAAAGCAGGTGGGAGTAACGCCTCACACTCCCAAGTCAGATTTCAAAAACCTTTAGTCCTGGGTCTGTCTTCTACCTGTAAAAGGGGTTAGGAATATATATGTCTCAAGACATTCACAGTGTTCCATACTGAGGATCACAAATGTAACAAAGCTAGACTGAATAGGCGAAATGGAAATCCAAGCCAGTGTGGTTCTCAGCATTGAAAAATGGTGGATGTCCTTCTACAGCTAGTGTACCAGATATACAAGTTAGTTAAAGCATCAGTAATTTATTCTGCCATCCCCAGTGTTGAAATCCCTTACTGACATGTTGATGAAACTGTACTTGGAGAATCTAATTAAGAGCACAGTGGTTTATAAAGCTGGCTAAATTTAGACACCATTCAGTGGAAAGTAGAGAAGTCTGACCAATATAAAAAGCCAGGCTTTCTGTGAGATATTAAAAAGAAAAAAAATAAAAATTAGACAATGAAAAAAAAAAAAAAGAAAAGGAACACTTAGATATATGTTATGTATAGGTACACACACACACACATACATATGTAACAGAAACAAAATTAGGCTTGTATGATTGTCTAATTGAGTGATAACAAATCCCTTGGCTTTTGCTGAAGTAACAAAGATTAAAGAGCACAGTGGTTTTCCAGAAAGTCCTCTTTTGTTTGGCAAACTTCTAAACCACAAAATAATAATTTACAGCCTTGACCAAATCCCTTCTCCATTGAGTTCACTGAGATCCCTTTTGCTGAATCAGACCGTAACATTACCATGTATGTTTATGGTAACAGCTCTATAACCCCTTTTGGCTGGAAAATTAGTGAAACTGCCCATACTTTTGATTAATTGATGAGTAATCAAATATTCATCTAATATCCAGTTGCTTCAGACAGTCTGCTCATTAGGACTGAATTACAGAGCACAGAGATACCATTTTCTTTTCTTAGCTATCACTGAGCTGATGTTTTACTGTTGGCCAGTTTTATTTTCCTGCTGCCTTTGCCTGTGTTGTTTGTTTTGTTTATTTGGTGGACAGATACAATAGTTGTAGTGTTGCATTGCATTTAACACAGTTAAAATCCAAACTATCCTTGAAAATAATGCTGCTGCTTCTCTTTTCATGCCAGGTATTCATTTCCTTGTGCACTTTCCGCCACACCAAAGCTGGTGTAGTTCTCTGATGAGTCAGGTCAAGGAGTTGCTCTGTCTGGAAACTAACTTAAAATAAAAATCTACAGAGGCTTATGCCAGTCTTGAGTACATTGTCATAACATAAATGGGAAAGATGAAGTATTCCCTGCTGCACAGAGCACAGATTTGAAGAGTCCTTAGATATCCATAACTCATATTAATACATAAATGACCCACTTTGGTAGTGTCTGTATGAAGACGCTCATCTGTATGAAGGTGCTTGATGTTAGATGTAGCTTTAATGGGAACCAGAGCTCAGGCATACTTCATGAACAGATTAAGTTGCCCAAGGTGGAGATGCCTCTGGTTCTTTCCTGAAAGTCTTGGTTCAGTATAATTAAATCTCACCTGTTAGCTTTGCAAATCCTCCAGAGATGAGCAAAATTATTTGCTATTAAATCCTACTAAATTAATTAGGTTATACTGATGGACTACATTTGGTTCATTTCAGAAGTGGCACTCCAATTTCTGTAAAGTCACATCACCATTCTTTGCATAATCTTTGACAGCATATGTTCCTTTCAGGCAGATTTTTCTAGCAAAAAAACAGAGCTAGAAGAAAAGCAGTATTTTGTTCAGAAATTAAGTTTTTAATTTTTGGTTTGCTTTTTTTTGTTTCTTTTTTTGACACAAACCATTTCTAATTCTTGTGTTTTGCTTTGTGAAAGCAAGCTGGAATGAATGATACACAACATAATCATTTGGTCATAGTTATTACAGAACAATAAAGATTTTGCCTTTTTTTTAATGTTCTATCTTCAAACGGGGGATAGAGTTTCTGTCTTAGAGAAATGTTACAAAGATTTGTTAGTTAATGCTTGGACTGCATTTTGTCTGTGCTAAATACCATATAATTATATAATGTCCCAGTTACAGATGGTTGACACTGTGTTGCTTCCTTGGAGTATTGCTCACTTATTTTATTTTTAAGACTCTGAAAAGCTGAATGAGAAATTTGTTCTGAGTTAGGAATCAAACAAAAAATGTAGAGTTTTTTTTTTAAAATAATGCTAAGACTAATAATCCAATGTAGGAATTTTTTTGTTTACTCCTAATACACAATATGTTTCTATCATTTTATAAAAAACTAACAAAAAAATCTTGCTATACTTCTTTGTAATCTCAAGAAGACTCTTGGATATTTTCTATTTCCTATGACCTAGATTGTGACATGGTTTTATTGCAGCACTCACCTTCGGAGAATAGAGCTATTTATATGATTAAATTTCAGGTGTGCTCAAAGACACATGTCCAGTCTTGAGGAGTTTAATAAAAGCTCATCACTTATTAATTGGAAACTAGTTTTAGTATGTGTTGCTGAGCACAAAAACCAGCAAAACTGAGTCAACAAAAAAGTGTTGGTAGAAGAAAGTCTGTCTGCTTTTTATAACAGATTGAGGACTTCAGGCCTCAACCCTGCACGCTCTCTGGTGGTGGCAACCACTCATAATGGGCACTGTCATTTTGAGTGGGTTACATTTACTTGATTTCACTTGCTAGGGTTGCTAAGCATAATAGGCACCAGCCTGACAGAAAACAGCCCAGCTGCCACTGGACGGAGAGCAAAGTGAGCAAGAGCATGACTCAGTCTAGAAATTGTGAATGTACTTCACGTTCATTTTTGCTGGATTTATAAAAAGAGATATAGATAAACAGAAACTATGTAAAAAAACCAAACCAAAACAAAACAAATCCTCTATGACTCAGTTGCCTTTGATATCTCCTCCTCCATGTTGTGCTGTGACTATGGCACTAGAGAGTCACATTCTTCCTTCAGTACATTGGAGGATCTCATATTGTTGCACTTGTCCCTGGGTATTAGATGACTTTCTCTCCTTCCCTCAGAGCACAGTGGTGGGATACCCTCCAGGGGAAGGGATCTGTCTTCTTGGTGTGGCAGATGAGTTTGTGGTAAATGTGAGACTTACCTTGTATGTTAGGGCTACCCCAGTCTTTCCTTGCACACAGAGTGGAAAGCACACAAACAGCCACTATGGTCAAGGCTTTTTAAAAAACTGTCCAAGGAATTTCAGGATCAAAATTGCAAATACCTAATGAGATCAGTTGCTGCTAAACTGGGTTGATAACTAGTGTTATATTGTAGTGTAAGTCTATAAGACATTCTTCAAGTCCAGTTTTGGCTGGGATTTGAAGAGATCTGCCTCCTTCAACTGTTCAGGCTGTATCTGCATTTTGACTGCTTTCTCCAGTCAGTCCTAGGATTTCCTTTTGCCAAAGCTGAATCACAGGTGACTATCAGACATGCAGCCTGTGGACAGTGATGCAATTTATCACTAAAGACACCCCTAAAATATGAGTCTTCATGTGTGTGAAATTTGTCATGCATTTACCTACATTCTGAGATAAAGAGTCTCAGTTTCGTGGAGTGCCAGACTTCACAGCCCACCATTGAGGGAAATCTCGACTTGACTGAGACCTACATCACACTTCACTTTCAGAACCTGCATCCCCAAAAACCAACACCCCAAGCTTTTAATTCCACAAATATATACCCACATCTTTACAAATCAGGGCTATCACAGGATTTTTCTTTCTCACTTTTTGTGATATGCTTTCACCTCTCTAAAACATATACCTACCTATCCTTGCCTCTATCTTTTTTTTAACCTCCTGGAAGATATGGTTGGTTCTGGATGTGTTCAGTCTGATGTCTGTGATCTAATAGAGCCTCCTAATTCTCTGAAAGGCTGTCTAGCTTTCTAGTGAGTCGACACTGGCTCAACAAAGTTCTTTTGCAAAATTATACACATTATGCAGTAGAAAAGCTGCAACGGACAGAAGTTTCACTTCCCAAAGAGCAGTTGCCATATAGTGTCTTGTTTCTGCTTGAGGCAACAACTCCCAGTTCTTGAACTTTTCACTTCATTTCCATACATATGGCTGTCCTAAATTAATGCTTTTCACATTTCAGCATGCTAAAATATGCAGTCAGAAAATCAGCACATTTGATAAGAAAGCAGATCATGAACTGCTTGTGAGCCACTTTTTGGCCATCACTATTGCAGTCAATAGCGAGAAGCTACTGTAAAAATGCACATAGTATCTAAATATGAAAGCTTTGAGAAAGAGATTAATGTTTTCTTTATCTCTTAAAGACACAAAAAGATGTCTCTGTCTCTCCAGAAATTCCACCAGAGGTACATCAGGGATGAATCTGCTTCATAAAAACAAAATTACACAAAAGAAAATTAAACTAATAAAAAGAGCGAGATTACAATAACAATAAAAAACAATTGGCAAAAGAGAAAACAGCTCCCCCTCCTTATTGTTATGCATTCAGAATCAGTGTCTTACTCATTTGTTAAACTTTTATGGCACAGGGAGTCTCAAATACTAATTTTCTTCAGCATGAAAATGCCCTTTTTAATGGGATGAATATGATGCTTCTGGTGCAGGCAAGAGCAGCCATCTGGGGGATGCTAATAGTATATTCTACCCTGCTGGAAGTTTGTGGACAAGACACCTTTGCCTTATTATTTCTTCCACTAACCTAATGATGCTGCAAGAACATCGTGCTAAAACCGATTTGTTAAAATGAGCTGTAAAAGAATTTTGATATCACCATGTTACAATTTTCACTGGCAGTGAGGCTAAAAGATCACTTTCCCAGAAACTAAAATTTTTTGCCTCAAAAATGAAATTATATCCATGTGGAAATGAGGTACGCATGGGAAGTGCAGCCAGGTGATATGCTGTCATGCCTGTCTCTGATCCACCAAGGGACATTGTGGTGTGGATGTCCCTTGCATTCTGCTAAATGAGGGTCTGATGAGTCATAGAATGGCTTATCTTAGGGACGTGGAGAGTAAGAGGTGCTGCAAAAGTTCTTTATTTGCAATAATGGGAATCCCTGTTAGAAAAACAATGTCCTTCATCCTTCAGTGAAAAACGAAGAATTGAAGTTCTGCAAGTAACAAATAGAAAACCCTGTGTACAGTGATGAAAGACTTTGCTTCAAGGTCTTCATATGGGTAAACATATTGCTGAGCCCAACATGACTGGAATTTCAGCACCCATAATAGAAATAATTAGCTATACTAGTTCTTTTTCAGAGGTTTTCATTACTTGCTGAGCTTTATTTAGTGTCACTGTGTGTATACTAACAACACACACTGCTCTCCAGGACTTTTGAAATAGTAGGCCATTTAAACAGGCAAATATCACAGGGTAACCTTAACTATTGGTAAGAAGATGGACCAGAAATTATGTTCATGGCCATACTTGCAAGACTCTGATGATGATAATAATAATAATAAAAGAAGATATCATGCCATTGACAAATAGAAACAATTTTATATCTAATAGGATTTAAGTAATAAAGGCTGAAGGGCTGCAACAGCTGCAAAGAGATTAGATATGTTATGTTTTCTCAGTGTAATAAAACTTGTCAAATAAAGCTGAATAAAATCTTCTTATCTGTGTCTCAGGCTTATTTTTCCTGCAGCTTCTTTCTTTTCAGCTGATTGCAGGAATCACCATTTCTCTAGAATGGTTACATACACGACAGTTCAATTAGAGTCAAGTTAGTGAAAGTTATTGCTGGATTTGCTTTTGGTCGCGCCTTTTTTTTAAAGCAAAGGACATCTGCAGCATTTGGAAAGAATGAAGCAGACCAAAAAACTCACTCCACATTCTCTGCTTGTATTTACTGGACAACTGGAGTGGATTGTGCATATCATTGTAGTGCCATTAAAATTAGCACTCCTTTACACAGGATCTAGTTCTGATTTAAAAATAAACCACATCAAAATAGCAAGACAACCTTCCTCAGTCACATTTGATGCTGCCTTGTCTGCTCCAATCAGTTCCTTTTTAAGGTCTCCCTTTTCTCACCTCTTTCCTCCCACCTCACAGCACTGTCTGCAGTCCTTCTCCATTCTTTCTGCTCCTCCTGCCTCAGTTTCTCCCCATCTTTAAAGGAAAGAGCCATGGTTTGTCTTTCTAGGGCTGGTGTGCTAATGTTTGCTGAGATCTTTAGGATATGCAGATGGTATTTGCATCCAGAAGTGTGAGTTGTTATTATTACTGTTAATAAGATGTGACAGGCTGACATTCTAACAACCTTTCCGTGAAATCCAAGGCCAAACTTTTGTCTGGCTTACAAACAGGTTTGGATTTGCCATGTGGTCCATCCTTCCATGCCGGTCAGTATTTTTGAACTTATCTGCATGTCTCATTTAGATTGCATGAGCATCTAAAACAGAGGTACTGGTTTAAACACTGAGTGGAAAGAACAAATGACATGCATGTTTGAGCAGCGTTGATGTTGACTTCAGCATGTATTTGAACAAAGTATATTACCTTCCAAGGCAAAGCAGTGAACCCAGTAAGAAAAGCCAAGGAATCTGTCCAAGCTGATGTAATGTGTAAAGACACAAACATCATCCATAAATCAATAGGCATTGATTGAGGTAAATGAGAGCTTTGCCCTTAGGTAAGAAAAATTTTATTTTTATGTATATGTTTAAAATGTTTCATGAAATATTTCAGGGGACATATATTCAATATTAATTAAAATCTAAGTGTGTTGTGTCAGTGCTCACAAACCCATTATTTAAGAATTTTTTTCCCCCCTTTGTTTCAAATTAAAGGTTTTCTCCTACATTTTCCCCCTCCAGATGGAAAGTTCAGGAAATCAGGGCATGATGACAACATGATAACCAATTAAGGAAAAAAAAAGGTGAAACCAGTTGCTGGTGCTGAAACTGCTGTCAAAATCTATGGTGTATCTATGCCTGAAACAACTTTTGGCCACCTTTTTAACCACATTTGTTTCTTGGGGTAGAGGGGGAAAAAGAAATTTCGGTACAAATTTAATCTAATAACTTATTTTAGTGCCAGTCCTAATTGCATGAAACTGGGTAGACATTGGGAAATAAGGGTGAGTGTAAAGCCTGTGTCACCCTGCAGAGAAGTGCTGCAGTCAGTTCTGAGTGAGCCTGCATGAGTCCCCAGGGAGGTAACTGCATTAGCTAGAGTGTCCTCAGCCTCCAAGCTGGCATCACAGAGCCTGTATGTGCAGTTTTATTGGAAGGATGGGGGTGATTAAGATGCTTTTCTTCTTTTAATAGCACAGGAAATCTGATGACTAGAAGGATGCATTATTCTCGATTTAGAGACACTAAAGCAACGAGTCCAATCCAGCTGTCAGTAGAATGTATATGCACATCACTCTCTCATCTTGCTTGTCTGATCACAACTGCAGTCCTGACCTCCAGAATGGACAGACTTTCTGTGGAGCAAGCTGAAATGTAAGTGTGCACCATTTCAGTCCAGTGGTCAGATCAGCTCAAGTCCTGGGCTGTCCTCTCCTATTCCCACTTTTCCACCCATATGTTTCTATTAATACTGCCACTGCAAGAATATTCTTCCTTCCTTACAAGGTAAGGGAAGAATTCCATTGGGAAATTCTTTTCAAAGGTTTAAATCAAGAATGACTCCACTGATTTTAATGATGTTCATAGAATTATAGAATACCCTGAGTTAGAAGGGACTTGCAAGGATCACTGACTCTAACTCTTGGTCCTGTGTAGGACAAATTTGTTTGATTTGTTTTCAGATGAAGTTGTCATCCATTCATTGAGATGGCCTTAGGTATAAACACTGACAAAAGGTATTATATGAATAGTTTGATGGGTAAAATAGCATTTTAGAACATGCAAACCTTTTCCACTTTTCCTCTCCTGTGACATCAAGATGTTCACAGTGGCTCAGGTATAAATAAACGTAGCAAAGAGCCTACATAAATTGGCCAAGAAGGCCAATGTCATCCTAGCCTGTGTCAGAAATAGTGCAGCCAGTAGAACTAGGAAAGTGAATCTCTCCTGCACTCAGCACTGGTGAGCACTGATGTGCTGTGTCCACTTCTGGGCCCTTCAATTCAGAAGAAGGGCATTGAGGTGCTGGAGCATGTTCAGAGAAGGGCAAACAGAGCTGGTGAATGGTCTGGAGCACAAGTCCTATGAGGAGCAGCTGAGGGAGCTGGGGGTGTCCAGCCTGGAGAAGAGGAGGCTCAGTGAAGACCTTGTTGCTCTCTACAGCTGCCTGAAAGGAGGATGTAGCCAGGTGCAGGTCAATCTCTTTCTCCCAGGCAGCCAGTGACAGGACAAGAGGACATAGTCTTAAGCTGTGTCAGGGAAGGTTTAGGTTAGAAATCAGGAGGACTTTCTCCACAGAACAAGTGATTAGAATTTGGAATTGGCTGCCCAGGGAGGTGGTGGAGTCTCTAATCCTTGAGGTGTTTAAGGAAAAACTGGATGTTGCTTAAGGAAAAACTGGATGGTGCTCTTGGTGCCATGGTCTAGTTGATGTGGTGATGTTACAGCATAGGTTTGGACTTAATCCCAGAAGTCTTTTCCAACCTATTTTTTTCTGTGATTCAGTGATTCTGTAAAGTCCTTCGTTTCTCTCCCATGAAAAAAAACTTTCTCTAAAAATTTCTTCCCACCAAGGTTCAGTTTTCCCAGTTTGACAGGAGATTTTAAAAGGCACCTGCTTGTGTCAGCCCTCTGGACACAAAACTCTTCATGTAGGTACAAAACCAATTCGTTTTTCTAGGAATATGAACAGGAGTCAAGAAAGCATAGAAAATGGAGAAGTGCATCCTCTGCTTACATTTCTCCACCTTCTTCTCTTCCTGCAAGGTAATGAAAAGATCCTATATGCAAGTAGAGACTTGCTTTAGTTCTTGACAGAAGTTGACATTTTAGTATTAGTTTCTTTCTATTTTGTTTGGGTTCTCTCATTTTCTTTTGCAAGTAAGGACTTATTGAAAGATATCCTGACAGAAAACACTGGGATCCAAGCTGTGGAGGGTTTGCTGCCGCCAAAGTCCTTTGAGCCTCAAAGTTCCTCCTTATCACTGCTATTGGGTATAACAGCATTGTCACATTATTTTCTGGCATCAGTTTTCACACATGACTGACAGGTGTAATAAGCAGGTAGGCAAGAAACTCAAGTTGTTGCAGGACAATGGATGCGCACATTAGAAACTTCTTGAAATGCAGAATGTTACTAAAAGCTGTAACCTGATATCAGCAGTGGAGATGGCTGCAAACCACTCAGTGCACTTCAGTTCTTGTTTTGTTTTGTTTTGTTTTTTTTTTGTTTTGTTCTGCTGCTTACCTCTTGTAATAGATCAGTACTCATATCCTCAAGGTATTTCTTGCATACCCAGAGCTCCCCAGACATGGAAAACAATTAAAGACATTGATATTCTTGCTTCGTCATTAAGCCAGGGAAAGGACTGACAGGAATTTGAAGTTCACTGTGCATGCAGGAGCTGGTTACCCTTTCCATATGGCTTTCAGACTGACTCCACACTCAGTGAAAACCCACGCCTGAGGAAGACCCAGCAGAGCCTGAGGCGTGATTTGCTCCAAGCAATTTTTGATTCCCACTAGCATAATTTATTGGAAACATTCTGCTTTTGCTGGAAACATTCACAGCCAATCTGGGAGATACTAAAATATGTTTCTATAATATAGAAGAGGTTTTGAGTGACAGAGCTCAAAATAGCCATGGCCAGTGGTTGGACAAAGTCCCTTGTGACTGTGCTTGCAGCAGGTCCCAAATCATATAATGTACTGAAAACTTACATTTTCAGTCTCTTGTTTTTTGGTTCTTGTTTTTTTTTTTTTTTTGTTTGTTTTTTAATTATGTTTTTTGTTTGTTTCTTTTGGGGTTTTTTTGAGTTTTGGACATTTAGAAGTCCTACTGCCAGGATAAGTTGGAGTCCCAGTATCCCAGCATTGCACAAGCATCCTTGTTCTTTTGGACTTCACCCATTTGTACAGCTGCTGCTCATGTTCCCCAGCTGGTCCTATATGAAATGCTGAGTGATGGTGGCTGGGGAGGAGAAGGGGGAGGAGGGAGATGCTTAAGGTCTTGGAGGAAGATGATCCGTATGATCTCTTAGCTCATGCTCAATACTCTTTGCATCCTGGCCAAAGTTCTTGAACTCTGCACAGGAACATGACAGCTTCAGTGTTGTTTTATGAACTGCTTTTTCCTGCCTGAAACAGGAAAGAGTCATAATGTTATAGACCTGAAGGATTTCTGGAGTGTAGTTTGACATTTCTAATTTTGGCTTGCCTCCTTTGCCTCACCAACAGCTTCTCAGTTTTTAAGCACACGAACCATACAAAAATAGAAGCACTGTATTTCTCAGGAGTAACTCCATAAATTAATAGAACAAAAATATTTTATAAAAATGTCAATCTTCATTTGATATGTGTGTAAAGTCCAGTAACTGTACTATAGATGACAACCTTGTGTAACTACCTGCTCTCATCTCAGTCGCAAATCTCATTTCCAACCAGTTTTGACTAAATAAGGGGACTTGTTCAAGGTAAGATTTGAGTATGTGCCACCCTCTTCTTCCTGTGTGTTTTCACTCCCCCATCTATTCCCATTTCAGCCCCGAGGCAAGTGAAGACTTGTGACTTGGCCTTTCAGGAGTTCCTACATACCATTAAATGGCTGCAGTGCTTTTTTGCAGAAGTTATTGTGTTTCAGAGAGAGGTGAAATGGTGCCGGTTAAACTGCAGCTTGTATTTTGAGGTTGCCCAGATACATGTCTGAGATAAGAGACTAGGGATGTTTCTGATTAATGCTACCAATGTTTGCTGTCTGTGCAGCAGTAGAGATAGACCTTCACAGCTCCAAGTGCAACGGGTGCATCTAATAAGAGTCCATGGCTATAAAGAGTGAGTAGACAAACATTCATCTCTCTGACCTTGGCTATCTACAAGATATGTGTCTAATCTGACCGCCTTGTCCAAGCTCCCTCAGTACTTGGTGGAGAGGGTGATAAGTCCCTCTGGTTTCAGACACCTTTCTCAGGATGAGATTAATCATCTCAGATGATAATCTTTCTCTGTTGGCTCTAGTGGAAGCTGGTGTGACTAACATGAATTAGATAGTTATGTTTCAGATGACTGATTTCCTTATACCATTATGTTTGGTAAACTGAAGTCTTCTGTACAGGAGGGAAAGAAATGGACAAAGCTTTAATTCCATGATGCATGGTGCCAGGTAGTGTGACTGTCAAATACCCACACTTATCTTCATTTCTTGTACACCCAGTTTGGGAGCAGGAATAGTAAATTGGATTATGATTCCTGCTCTCCTGTCATTTCTTCAAGTAAGCACAAAACTGGATAGTCACACATATAGTATAAATCCATTACATAACAAACTATAATGAATGGATTCTTTTGATTAGGGTTTTCTTACACTTACATGGCATATTATGTTTGGTTTTAATTGTCAAGGCTAAAGAAACACATAGCTGTTAATTTGCCTTTTTAGGACTGAAAAAATTCTAACAGCACTGTAATATTGCCAGTTCCTTCTGACTCTGTGGAAGAATAATCATAAAAACAACAATACTCAGGGGCTCGAGGTGAGATTATCTGTCATTTTCCTCAGCAGCAGGAGCTGCTCAGAATGTTAATCAATGCTGTTGCTAAGCTTAGAGCCATCTACTTCCAGAAGCAAACACTTAAACTATTCAGTCTTAAACTAAGTTATCCCAATGCCCTATCTTTCCTTCACACTCCACTTCTTGCACCCTTACACTGCCCAGATGTAACTGTCAAGGGCTTTGCAGCCCTTCTTCACTCTGATCATTCTAATTTACAATGAGGGTGGTGAAACAGGAGTATAGGCTGCCCACAGAGGTAGTAAATGTCTCATCTCTGATAACATACAAGGTCAGATGGGAGAGGACTCTGAGGCACCTGATCTAGTTGAAGATGTTCCTACTCACTGCAGGAGGATTGAACTAGATAGCCTTTAAAGGTTCTTCCCAACACAAAGTAGTCTAGAATCTAAGAGCAGTTAAGCTGCTCAAAAATGACAAAATTGAAATGAAAAATTAGGAAGGGTCATTGCTGTGTTCTGGCTGGGAAGATGTATCAATACTGGGTTGGAGGCCTCCATGCTGTAAAGCACAGGTACTTGGCACTAAAGATTCTGGCACAGTATAGGTGATTTAAGTTCATGCACCTCTTAAATAACCAGTAAAACAATATATACACTGTGATCTGCAGTCTGCAAACAGGAAAAGTGTGTCAAATTTGGCATCATCTTGTGGATTTGACTTTGGCCAGTGTCTAAGTTGGTCCTTTCTTTCATGGTGTGTTCAGAGACACTAGCAGCTACAAAACCTTCCATACCTCTGTTATGAGATTTTAATATTCCTGTTATAGGGTCTGCTGTGGTACTGCACTGAAGAGCACAAAGTGATTCCCCTTTCCCCAAAAGTTCCCTCCAAATGTGTAAGAGCATGGCAGACCAGAAACTCTCTGCATGATACATTCAAGGAGCAAGCCTTTGAAACCAGAAGCAGCCATTTTTTCTGTCAAACTGATTTATTTTCATAGAACAGTATTTTGAGGGCTTTGACTTCAACTGCAGGAAAGAACCAACATTAATTTTTGTCCCCAACTTTTAGCCTTAAATCCTTGTTTAAAGAACTTTATTGAGGATTAGATTAGAGACACTTCTGTGGTATGAAGAAATGGTTGCACCTATATGGGTGAAACCAAGCAGCAGGACAACGGAAAATCAGCTTGAAAAAAAACCCTACACAGATTATTTTCCAATTTAATTGTATATTCTATGAAAAGGTGACTGCTTATTTTTTTGAGGGACTGCAATAAGAATTTGCATATTCTGCTTGTAAACTGTTCTTAGAGAAACTTATCTCTGTTTACAAATGACAGTTTCCTTCTAAGTATTTTTTGTGTTTGTTGAACGCACGATAAACACAGGTTTGAGGGCATCAAGGCTATAACATTGCATGTGTTATTTTCTATTTGTACACTTTACTTTGTTTTCTTTGGTTTGGGTTTTTTGACCTCCTAGTGCCTTTGCTCCCTCACCCAAAATATCAAGAAACATATCAAATCTCCACAGGGGAAAGATACTCCTTAAAATTTGTTTTGGTTTCCTATGCAGCAGCAGCAAAAAGTCATAGTATTTTTGACACAAATAACCTCAGTCTTTAACCTGCAGCCCTGCTTTGTGTAACATTCAGGAGTCTTGCCAACATGTCAGGAGAAAAAGTATTCCTAGATTTTTCTTCTTTGGGGCAAATAAGAAAACACTTGTTAAGGAAAAGTATTTTAATATAAGAGTTATGACTTTTCTTTATCTTTCTTATCTCTTCTACTTCAGTTACTTTAGGAAGATGCTTGGTTCGAAGTATTGGAGTTTGAAAACAGAGTATTTTAAATTTCATTTTATTTTTTTGAAATTGGGTTTCACTAGTGAGAAGAGTCTCTGGGGGACATTTTCAATGTGTATGAGTCTTATTGATCCCCCTACTGAAGATGCATTCCTGAACATAACCTTTTGACATCTGCCATAATAAGTCTTTCTGCCAAAACAGACAGGAGCTGCACTCGTAGCAACCCGGGATCAGGACCTGGGAAGCATCAGCATGGTGCTGTCTCTAGGGGATGTTCCTTGCCTGTCACACATCCTCTGCGTGGCCTTGGGCAAGTCATTTGAGAATGGTTCAAGGCAAGGGTGTTTCACAGGTTTATAAATCTGCAGAGAGATTATGCTGATCAGTTAGTGTTTCCTGCTCATGTAGCATTTCTGTGATTGAATTTATCTTTAAACTTTGCTATGTCTTTGAGTAAAACTCATGTAAACCTCTCTTAACTTTAACAGGGCTAGTAACACTACAGCTCTTGGTTTTCATTCCCCTGATTAATTAGTATTCATACCAAAGAAACCATGCTGTTCTCAAGGAAGCACAAAGCCTGGAGTTTACATATTTATTTTCCCTCTACAGCATCATTACATAACGAATACAACAGAGGAAACAGGATTTAATTTGTGACGCACAACTGTATCTACCTCAGCATAACAGTGGCACCTGAGCTAGCTGGATGTGAGAGAGTCCAGATCTCAAAGCAGTTTAATTGAATATACTGATTATTAGCTCAGCCTCTGGTCTAGGCTGAGGCAGTTTAGTTCATGCAGCCTGAGTGGCAAGTAAGAGTGAAACTGTCTTGAAATCTCGGAACTGACCAGCCTGTGGCTTCTCATCCCAGATGCCAAGGCACCACTTCACAGTTCCTGTTAGTGTATGCCACGCTTACAAGGCAGGACTGTTTAGACAGGACAAGGTTTTAGGTAGGTCTCAAATTTTGCTTACAGACATTTGGAAGCTCTGTGAATAATAATGCTGAATGCTGCACTGGCTCTCATGTCAGGCTTCCAGTGTCTGACCAGGTCCAGAATGTGGCCAGCTTTTAGGTGTTGAGCTCTCATTTAGTCTGTTCAAGAGAGACTCTTGGAAAGGCAGACTCACATTAGGGATGCTGCAACATGATCAGATAAACAGTACAGTGACAAACTGATTCTCTGTGCAGTTTGAGCAGGATTAAGGTGCCTAAACATAAGCATCTAGGGGACCCCACCAGGTCTCAACCACTGTTTTAAAATAGGAGTGTTTCTGTTTGTGCAGCATAAGAAGGCAATGATGCTTGGAATTGTCACATCTCTGAGGGCTTCAGAAACCACTAGACTGCAATGTATGGATATTTCAATGACAGCATCACTAACAGAATTAAAACTTCTAAATATGCTTGAGGTTGATCGAGAAGTATAGTTCACAAACTTCAGTGACACATTAAAACATTTGCTTCACAAATCTAGGCTGCTTAAACCCAAACTAATCCACCCATTTAAAACAGGGTTAAAAACCTGTGTACCAGTATCCCTTCTGTAATCAGTCGAAACAGAGATACATCTAGGAGTTTATCTAACAGGTTCTATGCAGGATCCAGGGTTTTAAAGCTGTCTAATTCTTGGCCAGGTACTTTCTTCCTACATGCTTATTTTGATCCATGTGAGATGGATTTTTGCTTTGTGGCAGCAGTCTCCCTGAAATAGAAGGTCGGGATGAGTCCAAGCTTGTGAGTGACTACCCTGCAGCCAGAAGAGCTACATCTGCTGTTGAAAACGTGTGAGAGCAGAAGTAGGTGCCCCCATTGTTCAGAAAACGATCTGCATTTGTCTACCTGAAAGTCCCTGCAGTAGCTGATGAAATGTAACTCTAGTTAGGTCTTGTTACCCTTTTGTCATATAGATCAGAAATATCTAGATTCAAAACAGCTCTTCTAGTAAAAGGAAGAAGGAGGGGGAGATGAGAAAACTTAGCAACGTGTGAAATGACATTTCAATGAGAAGTTTGCCACTGAGCTGACAGCTGAAATCTAAGTTTTAGGAAGATGTGGAGCATGGAGTTACATGGGCAGACTTTACTTGCTGCAAGAGATTGAATTTTTGAGGGGTGAACTGATATGGATATTTGGAAATGGCAGTTTATATGGCATTGGACCCAAGTGATAGGAGGAATGGCCCAGCAAGGGGACTGTCCATAGATTGTTGCCATGCTTTGTTTTATGATATGAATGCTTTTGAATGCATTCATGTGATAAATAAATAAATAAATGAAGTGCATCACTGTCACCAAGGGACTTTTTTGATATCTATCAGAGAGACATGCTGTGTTTTCCTTTGAATAGCAATACTTTTCACTGCTGACAGGTTCCTGTATGAGAATCTCAAAGTCTTAAAGGAGAACTGAACAGATTTTTCAGCAAAATTAAAACATAGCAAGCCATATATTGCAATGTTTTTGCTGACTTAGCATCTTCAATAAGAGAGAGTTAGATATAGAAAAACTCAATGTATGCCTGAAAATCTTGAAACAAGTCTCATTTTTGTGACATATGAATCAAGATATATTACATTGTCATCTCTATATTAATTGTAATTCTATGTTTTATACCATTAAAGAACTACTGAAATTGGTCTGATATTCACACCCATATTTATACCATTTGATTGGGTCTTAAAGTGCAGTCAATGGTCATTAGATAATCATGCCTTTTTCTTCTGGAGCATGGTCTAATCTCTAGTTTGAGATTATATTCTTTGAAGAATCAGATTCTATACATTTGCAAATTTTCCCTGATATGTTATGCTAAGCTGACAGTACCCTGCCCTGTCTACAGATATGTAAATAGAACGGCAGTGCACCACGGGTGTTCCCGACTGTGTAGAACTGTTTCAGAACTCGGTACTCGGTAGGCACAATAAGTTATTTGTTAGTTACTTCACATATCTCTTTAGCACAACTCTACACCAGCTTTCCACCAGCAATCAGTCTCTATTCCTCAGCTTTGTCTGTAGACTTTCCTGTTCCTTCTCGGTGTCAAAAAATTGTTGTGTTTGTTCTGCACAGCCGTGCTTTCTCCATACAACATCACTTGAATCTCGAAGAAACATTTCTTGGCCATTCAAGTGGCTTAAAGTTTGTGAGTTTAGATTTTCCCCTCCTTCTTCCCCCATTTTCATTCTTCACTTTCCAGTGTGCTAAAAGAAGTAGAGGTTAGAGTTGAGCTATTTGAGCATGAATGAAAGGATAGAATTTGAAAGGTGGGACTTGTATTGAGAATTTTCAGATCAGCCAGGAATTTTTCCTTAAAGAAGACAGACTGAAAACAGTTGAGAATATTCAACATCAAAGAATTAGGAGAAGAGATCCTTAAACTGCTTCATCACTACCTTGGAAAAATGACATTCCAAAACTCTGGGAAAATTGTTCCTTCTTTCCTTTCTCTTTCTTTAGTCTTGTTTGCACTGTTTTGTGTCTGTGTTTTGCAAGCTCTTAATGGAGATTTTAAAAAGTAGGGGTTTTCATGGCATGGTTATAAAAAGTGTTACATAAATTTTCTGACCTGAAACAAACCAAGGATCTATGACATGAAAGTCTCAGGGACTCAGATGTAGCCTCATGGCTCTGAGAGTCCATCATCTGAAGGTGGTACAATGATGTACAATGTTCCATCATATATAGGAAAAGAAATGAAGTTAAGTATGTGTTTCTGAATTAAATTTCAGGAGACGTGGCTTCAATTCTCAGAAGTATAAAATTCAGAAAGAAGCTGTGAGCAGCTCTTCTTTATTTCTTTCACTCAAACCCTCTTTCCTCCTTGCTCTTTCTCTTTAAATGATCTGGGTTAAAACAGATCAGGCAGAAAACTTCTGCTTCTCACTGGCTTAGGATAGGGGAAGGCTTCAAGCGATGTCCATGGGACCCATTTGTGGTGTGTTGATGTGTTCATATCCCACAGATTCTTGCTATGATAAACACGGTGGTCATTTACATGCAAGTGCTGATCTGGTTCTCATTTAAATCCTTTGAAGAAGTTTTTAGTTTCATTTGCTGTAAAACAGAAACTCTCTCACTGCCCCTTCTGTCTCTGGCTGGCTAGTAGATTGCTGATCGCTTGTCTTTCACTATGATGGGAACTATACCAGTAAGAATATAAATACTCATTACTTAAATCCTGTTTGCATTAAACTAACACCAAAGATGTTGTGACAAAATTAAGAAAGGAGACAAACAGAGAGAGGGACCTTAAAAAAAAAAATCTCCCATGAGAATGCAATTAACCTGCTGCTCACCTTCTCCTGTATGGACTGTCATAAGGAAGCTTTCGAGTTATTTATGTAATGACAACATAAGTATTTTTTCTTTCTTCCTTTCACATATCAGGATCCACACAGACTGCTGGTGATACTCAGCCATTGAGTTCACTCTTGTTTCAAAATTACCTTGCCTGAAGGTCACTGTAATTTGGGAGTGTATTCCAAGGAAGTATCACAATAGTTTTGTGCTGATTCTGTATTTCGCCCTTGATGCTTGCTGGTGGGGCAGGATGTTGTGGTCAATGCAGAGTTAGGTTGATGCTGCCCAGATGCTGTTCTGCATCTGTGGATCAGAGAAGCTTTCAGCAGAAGGACAGGAGCACAATGATTTTGCTTTACATGAGTGTCTTCATTTCCTGCAGTGCCTTGCTGCAGGACTGGACCTATATGGGTTTTGATTTCTAATAGAAGTGACACATCATGGTTAGATGTCAAGTAAACAGTTCTGAAGGATAAAAATCCCATATTTCCTATCCAGTGG
Source organism: Scytalopus superciliaris (assembly GCA_013400415.1). Classification (NCBI taxonomy): domain Eukaryota; kingdom Metazoa; phylum Chordata; class Aves; order Passeriformes; family Rhinocryptidae; genus Scytalopus; species Scytalopus superciliaris. The sequence continues at coordinate 299,462 of VXBX01003499.1, forward strand.
TGTGGAATACAGTGCCAAATACAGATGCATGTTCTCTTTTTAGATGAAATGTTGAGACTGAAGAAAGAGAGTGGAAGAGCAAAAGCAGATTAAAACTGGTCTTTATACTGAGGAATCATATGGATATGTGAATCAATTTTTCTTATTCCACTCTTTCTGATTCCTTCTGATTTTTTTAAAGACTCAAAGCAGTTATAAAAATAAATATGCAAAAATAAACAAATGTTTTAGTTTTTAAAGTTTTTATTTATTTATTATTATTATATTACTTGGATTTTACACAACATTATTTCCTAGGTCCAGGTGAGGTCAAACACAAAGTAGGTTGCCTCTTTTCCTGAGGATCTCCAATGTAAATATAGGAAGAGACATTACAGACAAATGCAATAATAAGAAAGTACCAAGGAAAAGTATGGCAGAATTGAGTAGCGGGTTTAGGGACTTAGCATTCCAACATCTTCACACACCTATATATTTTGCTTATTTTCTATTTTGCAAAGAAATTTTCTCTAGAAATGTACACACACAGAGGAAAAAACAATTTTTAATATCCTTTCTTTTTTTTTATAATAAGCTACCATATATCAGGTGACAAAACTTCAGAGAGCTCAGCTAACTCCACTATTGATGAAGCTGTGAGGCCGAGCAAATCTCTAAGCTTCTTTTGCCTTCATTTCAGCTTACACCAGTGGCCTGTTCCTGATAATTCTAGTATTTGCCTCTTGGTCAAAGGGTACATCATCTGCCTCCTGCTATTCTACATGTCTGTGCAGCACATAGGATGGCTGTGTCCCAGTCCTTTGTTGTCATTGTAGTGTTAGTCATAAAAACAATAAATCACATTAAGAACAACTGGTAGCAAAGTTAAGGCAAAGTTGTTGTAAATCACAATACCACTTTCTGGGTTACTCATACCAAGCTGGATTTTGACAGACAAAAACCAGAACAAAGCTATTAGTTCCAACAAAGTTCCTCCAGTTTACCTTAGATAATATGTAAACTTACTCCCTTAAAAAATGTTAAGCACACAGCTTTTGATACTATGATTTTTTTTCTCATTTTTTTCCCCCAAAGAGCTGGAAGAAAACTTACTGTCTACCAAGAGGACGTCTAACATATTAAATTAGATCACGGACCAAATATATTAGATCAACATCTGTGCTCCCAGAAGAGGCTTGCTTACTGTCAATAATACAACCTGACAGCCTTAGGATCAATCATCTTATTAAAACTTTTTCTCTCTCTTTTTCCTCTCTCTGTGTCACTTCTTGAAGGAGCTTGGCACGGTTTACTTTTTTGGTTGGTTGCCTGCTTTTTTTTCTACTTCAGAATTTCTCTCACTAATACTTCCATAAGAAGTAGATTTGCATCAAGTAGCTTACATTAATCTGGGACACAATAATGAATAAATATTTGGAATAAATAGTGCATAATGTCTAAGTCTGATAATTACTCTAATGATGACTGACATCCTCCTGGCACCTTCCAACACCAAATCCCAAGGCACCTAATTGAATGACTAGAGATTTGGGGGCTGGGGTAGGAGATGTGGAAAGATCTTGAGCTGCAGCAAGCTCTCAAGGCTTCTCTAATGTTGCTTCTCTAAAGACACACACACATGGATGAAGTCTGCTTTTGTTGTCAGGACCCTCACTATTAGCTGTATAATAGGATGCTTTTTATTATCAATATGGCTCCCAAAAAATATTTTCTGTTGGTGGTTTACTGGGCAAAGAGATTTAAAAAGCCAATACTTGGAAGAATTGCAGGGTGGTAGGAGAGTGCACAAGCTCTTGGGTCAGTGTGTGTGGCGATGATCTCCACGTACTGCTACAGCAAAGGCAGGCAGGGAATGGAGAAGCCCAGGGGAGGCAGCAGCTGCTACGGAGGTGTGGGATAATGCCCCATTGCATCCATATCACTTTGCTTCTGTGATGAAGAATAGGTACTGACCAAAAAAAAAAAAAAGAGACTTATGGGAGGCTGCTGATTCCTTAGGGTTGGGTGGAAAGGACAGCACACTCCTGGAAATCCTGACAGCTTTGGCATGTTAATGAAGAGATGTTGCATGATTCAACCTAGAGTGATTTGGAGGACATTTCTAAAATCAGTGGTCCATCTTTCTGCCAGAACATCTCTTTGAGCTCTGGCAGAGAAGGGAAAGTCATCTTTGAGGAATGACTGAGTCCGAGTCACTTTACTCCAAAATTCACGCACATACACACACACACAGACACAGACACACACACACATACACACACACAGGGTCCTCCCTCCAGAGAATTCATGGTACCAGAACCTCTGGGCTGGTAAAACTCCTTCACTGTGGGTTGTTACTTTTCCTTTCAGCTGGCAGTACTCACAAGTAAACACATCCTTTTTAGAGCTGGCAGGTGTTACATTGGTTAGTGGTCAGACTAACACCTGGACATTCTTTTCACAGGGGCTGTAAAGTTTGTGGACCTCCTACAAGGACCATGAAAAGGATTGTACCTTAGTTGTCAGGGACATGTCAATCATTTTAAAAGTCTGCTTTGTCCCTGATTGAATTCTAATGGAGATAGAAAATCTTCCAGATAATAGAGGGTTGACTTGAACACCATGTCTTCTGGAGGAGATCTACACAAGAGGAGCACAGCAGGGACTCCTTCAGAGAGGTATAAAGATTTATTGAAGGGTCATAGCCTTTGACAAGCCATATACATCCTCCATTTCATAAATGCTTCAATGGAACTGTTCACAAGAGGAAAGATAATGCAATGATTTGCCTATATAAGCATGACAGAGAGAAAAACAATGTGCAGCTGGAGAGTGATAAGGGATATTGATTTCTTTTTCCTATTCTTTTGTGCTTTATTTCTTCTGGATGGCAGCAGCTGTTCTGTTCATCAATACATTGCCTCCTTCTCCTGCATGGGGGCAAATATTCCAAAAGGCTTGTTTGCTGCAAGTATATATATTTAATGATCAGTCCCTTTAAAAGAGAACTGACTTTTCATGCAAATCTGTTATATGTTGTATAAATTACTGGAATATTTTCCATTTTTCTTTATACTCTTCACCAGGCTATAGGACTAAGAGCATTATTCTGACCATCATACAACTGTCCTAATCAGCTGGTGATTTGGAGAAATATGTGTTACCTAAACCATGAGTTTTTTCACTGTCTCTTATTGGTGTGCAAGATATGGTATTAAACACAACCAGGCATAAGATTTCTGTGCAGTCTCTGCTTGTGTTTAGGCTGCAGATGAAGCAATGTCAACACAAGCATGATAAATTGGAGGTTTCTTCCCAGAGCACTTGCACACACACAAACAAACACTTCATTAGCAAGATGATAAACAAAACAAAATCCACAGCAGTCCCCACGAATGTGTCAGTAAATTGCTTCAGGGTGAGAAAACACCCTCTCTCAGCTTGAGGATATCAGGGAGACCAGGAAAGTGTGGTCAGGCTAGAAGCATCTTGGGCTGCATGCTGCCTCTGTGACAAAAGGCTGCAGAGTGGAAAAACTTCCCTTACCCAAAGGTCTGGTTCTGCTGGCACCTTTCTGCCTGCTGCCAGGCTCCTGCAGCTCTCCAGGATTTGGTTCTTTGCCTGTAAACCAGTCCTGTGAAATTACTCCAGATGAAATACTTCGAGTTGATGGATTTTGCCATGTGTGGGCTCACTTTGAGGACTGTATTTGTACCCTTCCATTTTAACTGCAAATTTTGAAATTCAGCTACAGGAGCTGTTGCTCCGCAGGGAGAAGGGAAACATTTGGGTGTAAGAAACAGCTGCAAATAGAAGTTTGGGTGCTGTTTACCTTTCTGCAATCACTTTGCAGATAAGGGCTTAGAAAATACACACAAACCAGCCCCATAAGGAAGTATGATTTTTTCCCCATGATTTTTCTGCTTCTAATTTTTTTTACTATAATTTAAAATGTCAACTAATTTAATTTTTGCACTTCTCTCACAGTTCTTGCTATTGAGCACAACAGAAAAATTATACTTGAGATTCAGCAGTTTTCTTCTTATTTCCTCCATTTATATATCCGTTCAGCTGCCTTTACTTGATAAAAGGTAAGGCAAAGATGCATCTTGATTTTTTTTTGCATCAAATGATGTATTTTTGTATTGTTTGGCTCAGATTCTAACTCTATTGATTTCAAAGGTTGTAAATCTAAAGAAAATTAAATGCAAGAGAGAAGAGGAAAAATGGCTCTAGGGCTCATTCATACAGCATATTTTGGAGTTGAAAGTGGTAGCAGGAAAAATATTGAGTAGCACATATTTTTAAAAAAGGAAAGGAAGAAAAGAAAGTTATATGTTAAATTTCAAGAAATAAAAATAATACAATATTTGTAGGTTATAAGTATATTTCTTTTAAGGGGATATTGGAAAGATTGAGACTGGATTCTTGGATAAATAATTTTCTCTGACTAGTCAGCTAACTATTTCATATGCTAACCTTAGACAGTGTGATGTTCATATCCTCTAGAATCAAGGAAACCTAGGCTGTCATCACTCACGTTTCTCACTTTCTGATTCAGAGTGTTTCATTAGGAGAATGCAGTGAAACTGAAAAAAGGTACTTCTTTCTGGAAAAAAAAAAAAGAAAAACTTTTCATAACAACTTGAAGACATTTACCACAGCTAATAACTTTAAATATTTTATGTTACACATTATTCTGAACCAATATAGCAATGTAGGAACACTTCCTTTTCTGGAAAGATAATCCACATACATCTCTCTTCTGAAACTGCCCTACCACTCCCTACTGCCTGCTGGAGTGAAGTTGCCCTTAAATTGGTAAGGACTTACAGGTGGTGTTTGTGAGTTTTGGTTTGGTTTCTGTTGGGGTTTTCTGTTTGGTTGGTTGGGTTTATTTTCCAGCTGTATCACAGCGACCTGTTTCTATTTGCCTGTTTCTATCTAGTGAGTATTCTATTTTATGTTTGTGGGTTTTTTTGGTTGTTGTTGGTTTTTGTTGTTGTTTTGTTGTTGTTGTTGTTATTGTTTTTGTTTTTGGTTTGGTTTGGTTTGGGTTTTTTTTCTAATTTGGTTTGTGTTTGTTTGTTTTTGGTTGATGTTTTTGTGTTCGGGGGGTTTGTTTCTCGTTTTTTACTTTGTGGTGATTTTTTGGTTCTGAGCATGTCGTGTCAGAATATGCACACATCTGACTGAATTTGTTGTGAGGTGAAATAAGAAACTGCTTGGAGTATACAAATTAACATAAAAGCGTAAATTTTTCCTTGTGATTGAGACAACATTTTTTTATAGCATTAAAGGCAGATAGTATTTAAATATCTTGTGTAGTATGGTTTCTTTAAACAAGGCACTGAAAAAAGGGCATGAGTTCAGGAAAATGCATGTTGGACTTGTAAAACTATCCTTATACAGCTGAATTGTTTGTCTTGACAGGCATGTTTCAGCCATACCTGTGCCTCTCAGATAGTTTTGTATATGGTTGTATATGTTTTCAAATACTTTCTCTGAATTTTTAAGCTTCAGTTGCTTTGAAGTTTTATTTATACTATGCAATCCTATATTCATGGTACTGTTTGTTCTTTACTCAACTATAACTTTTTCTTTCATTTTCAGTCCTTTTTGTCTCTTTCCTTGATTCAGATTCACAGAAATTCATGTTTCTTAATTTTCTGTTGTATTTTTTAAAGTTTATACATATAATCTTGTTTCATGGGTGGGACATGACTGATGAAAATCTGAGGTCATAGTTATAAATGTTCTAATTTCTTGTTCTAAATTCTTGAGATTGTCTTTCATTGATTTTTCTTTTCTTAATAGGATAAAGTATGACTGGAAAATTATCTCACTTCTCTTTCCTATAAAAAATATTTGGGAGTGTCACATGGGCTTCTCACATGTCAATAAATTCCACACCTGGAATGAATTGCAAAAAGCAAAAGAGTGATCACATCAGAAGTGTCTACAGTTGTAGCCCATATTGGAGATGTTCATTACTTTGTGCTACTTACCTTCTTGTTTATTATATCACTTACATCAAATCCAGTTATTTTCAGGCATATAATTAGACTCTGGACACGATAAAATAACTGTTTCTTCAATTTTATGTTTTAAAGTAAATGCCACCAAGACTAGTTGTCTCAGAACTAACTCTGTTTATAGAAGTTTGATGCTTACTGAAGCATCTGACTTTTAGAAGTTCTGACTCTTACTGCTGTTAGTGTATTTACATCACAAACAGAATTATAAAATGAGACTTTAGATGGAACTATCTATGCCATATGAATTAATTTCACAATGTTTTATGTTCCATGTGTGGGTAATAGTTCAGCACCATTCTTTTTCAGTTTTTATCAAGCATTATGTTTTGTGTTTGCATTTGCTATGATGTTGGAAGTTCACAACATTACACTCTCTTTTCCCACTCCCCTCCCAAAAATCTGGTAAGATTTTTACAGTGATTTATTTAGCAGTCACTGGAAATCCAACTCTGCAGTTTTATCACTTACTTTTCTTTCAGTTTTTTAAACTTAGTGTTGCTTGAATACAGAGAGGATTTCTGGTCTTTAACATACAGAAAACTGTGCTTAAAATACCACTACCATTGTAACACACCAATAAACCCTGAAGAATTAATTTGAAAGCTGAAATTATATCCTTAATTTACATGCTTTTCCTTCTACTTGTTAAGAACAGTGGTAATGAAATGTCATCCTTAACTTTGAATTGCCCAGCATCTGTTGGTTTGTGGCACAGCTCAACCCTAGCATTATTTAAATGTACTATTGTGCATCTGAATATTAAATGGTGCCTCGAGGATTCAATCATGAAGTCACGGCTATGGTGGTTGCAAGGTTATAATTTCTCTCGTGTTTAAACATCTATCTACCCAGCTCAGTGAAAGAATAAACCAAACCACAAAATCTAAAACACATACCAACAATAAGACCCAGGGAGGAGGGAATCCTGATATTATTTGTGGAAATATGGGGGTAGGGTTGCCAATCTATCTCTTTCCTTTAAATGTTCAAGTTAAATCCGAAGAGAAAGAATACTTTGAATTTCTCACAGTGCTTCCTGTGAGGTTCGCAAGTCACAGGGAGTTAATCTGTTCTTAGATTTGCTTTGGTTTTCCTTACCAAATGAATAGGAAAAACACATGCATACACAATATAAACATAGCACGCCAACTGAGAAACACTGAAAGCTGAAACCTGTTTCTATCAGAAGAAAGAGGTGCAACTAATTTGAGAAAAGACCCACCACATTCATCTAAGCCTGCAAATGGTAGCAGACTGCCTGTGCCAAGATGCTCTGTCTTCAAGTGCTGCCATGACTTTGTATGTGTTTACACAGGCTTAAATGGTGATAAGTTCAGTAACTGTAGTATGAAGAAACAGGGCTTTTGAGAAGGTGGGGTTTGTTAATTTCTTAGGATTCTCAGAGGTTATTTTTCAGAAGAACCCAAACAGCTTATGCAGGTGCCTTTTTTTGTTTGTTTCTTTGTTTTCCAGAAGAATTCTTGCTTACAGCTATATAAACTGCCCTAATAAAATCTGAGTAACACTGTGCAAAAACATAAGATTTTGTCTTACTCTTAGATTTAACATTTGTGACACTGGGCAAGATTTTTTTTTTATTTTAAAAAGGGATTTAGAATCACAGATGCTTTGACAATATTATTTTCTACCCTTGAGAATTACTTTATTTTCTAATTCTAATAATTTGTTTTCTATTTATAATTATACTGCAGATACTTAGGAAAAAATGAATGTTTATACAATATTGAAAGTAGTAAAATAAAGTTTTTTACTGTGAGTATTGGGGGTTTTTTGAAAGTTTTTCCTATTTTGCACACCAAATAATGTCAGCTGACTTCTTCTCAGGGCATCTGCTAGTGTTGTCAAGGGGAAGAAAATGCCTTGCTGAGGGAAAGAAATAAGAGCAATCACATTCTTCCTTCACATTCTCTGCACTTATTCATGTCTCTTCCTCCTAATTTTTCATCTTTCATATGTGACCTGGAGCAGAATCTCATCTATTTACAATAATGGGAAAAATATTGAAAAATAGTAGATCCTTTCCAGGGTCCATTAGCTAAGCAATATGATTCATGTTGATGAAAGGTGCTGACAGCCTGTCGTAACTCAGGTCTGGCAAATGGTTCCATAACCAGTGTCGGCTCCATTGCTCAAAGCTTACCCTTCCTTAATGCTCCTGCTTGAGAGAGGCACATGAGGGAGATCACCCTCTGACTGGGCTAGCATTGGAATGAAACCTGCAAGGAGCTTGATTCCATGCCTTACTCTCTTGTGCTGATTTTTTGTTGCTGTGATGCCAGTGTCCCTGCAGACAGATCACCTCAGGACCTCCAAGTGCAATATTACCTTTGAGTTCCTTTGATGTTTCTAAGTGTCGAAGATGTATGAGCAAATAATGGTAGAACTGCTTCATGCTAGAAATCTGCAGACTCTTGAATCATCAGTGGTGCACTCTGGTTTACAGATAGTGTTGGCTCACCCAGCCTTGCTTTGGACTCTATTTCTTTACAACTGGTTCTTCAGCTGCTTGAAGATCAATTTGTGAGAACTATTAGAAGCCTGCTGGTTGCTAGTGATATCCAAGAATGTATCACTGCATGTAAACTTGTGCTTTACTGAAAAATGTAAATCACTTTTGAGACGAAGTAGAATAGCTGCAAGTGAAATATATTTGCCAAGAATTGTATAAGGGCAAACCAGTGAGGGCCAGTATGCCACACATGTACCTATCCAAAGCCAAATGTGAAAATTAGCTCTGGTTTCTGACATATACAGAAGAAATAAAGAAACAGATTTGAACAAGTATGTTTTTCATCCTACTTGTATTGTTGCTTCCCAAGGTGTTATTCTATTATGTGAGAATGATGTGCATAGCATAGATGTCAAAACATCAAGCAACCACATCCAGGTAGTTGCTGAACACCTGCAAATCCCACTGAAGTTGTGGAATATGCAGCTGCCAAATTTTACCTCACCTTCTTGAAGGAACTGACTACAGTGAGTAATAACAAAAGCAATTAAAAGTCACAACTACTTTGCAATGTCTATTTTAGGGAGATTGGTTATATACAGTCAAATTCCGTTTCTGTACTGGAAATAAAATGAGACTAATTAACCGTTGCACACCAATGACTATTCTAGTTGTTATCCAACGCCTATGTAAGTTTTCTGCTTTTTTTGATTTCTTGAAACTTTTGGTGTTGTTGCCTCAGTAGCAGTTATGTCAAGTTTGAAGAACCTGACAGAAATTCTGATAAACAATTATTTTAAAGGATTCAGAAGCATCATGCATAACTGTTAAACAAAAAGCAGGATCACTGAAAGAAATTAAAGTGCTGTGCCTGATACCAGCAGAGGTCTGTAGCCAATGTTGGCTCTGACAACGTGAATACTAAATTTAGATCACTGCATCTGCAGGAGATTAGCAAGTAGACACCAAATTGAGATAATGAGTTTATGATTAAAGGAGTAAAAATCACCTTTCCTCAAAAAGGCATTGCAAGAGAGCCTTGAGGAACCCAGTGAGAGTCAAGTTGTGTATGGCTTCCTAAGGTCTCAGTAATGACCTCTATCTCCTTTTTTCTCAGTGCATTACAGATAGGTAGGTATTTGCAATATTTTGTAGTCTCTGTGCAATGAACTGCTCTTCTCCAAGAACAAGTAGAGAAAATGACTCAGCAGGCTGCCAGTTCCACCTCATTAAAATATTTTACTTACTGAGGAAAAGGCTGCTTGATTCTTCAGTGATTTCTTTACATAGGTAGGTTGACCAGTTGACAGAATGTATTAACTTCCAATCTCATTAATTTTCACCTTGCTAAGTAAATCCCATGTTGTTATACCCACTTTTGTCTTTTGGAAAGGTGTAAGTGGTGTTTTTGAAGGAAATGCAGATCATTGTGCTTCTGGATGCTTTGCAAGCCTCTCAGTGGGACTTCTTATTCACACAGAAAGTCATGGTTGTGAAATCCCTGTATAGGATGCCCTTTTGAACTTCTCCTGTGGGACAAAGGAGGACTGCGTGACTTATCTTCTAGTTTCATTCATGAAATTCTCCAAACAATTTCAATTCTACAATGGCCTTACATCACTCTTTGTGTGATTTCTTCTAATTGGTTTAAGCCCACACTGCATAGAACAAAAAATACTGCAGCAGTTATTTTATTGATGGATGCTGGGGATCTGCTGGGAACTTGGAGAACAGAATTGATTTTTTTACTAACTTTCCCTTTGTATCTGTCTTTAAGACTGGCCTCATAAAGGAGGCAACGTCAGTACCAGTGCATGAGCTTCAAATAGACAGAATCATTTTTGTGTTATATTTTCTTTGAACTGTCATCATGTCCTTGCCTCCTTTGTGTTTTTCTCTTGTGTTTTCTTTGTTTTCTTTTTTTTTTTCCTACTCCTTGATTCTCTTTTCTGTCTTGGGCCTTTCATGTTCTTCAACTTGGAGTTAAAATGACCTGTGCATAGTTTGCAATGTGAACACAGAATTTAATTTATATTTGACAATCAACGGGGAGCAAAGCTCAATGTCACATTACCACTACTTTGTTATATGACTCCCAAGATTTGCCTGAATCTGTATGTATACATGTGTTTGGAGGGCAGGGTGCTATTGTTTTGTTACAAATATGCCTTGTTTCTTTGTGGGGTTTTGTTTGTTTGTTTGTTTTATTTTGGGGTTTTGTGTTTGTTTTTAGTAGTTTGGTTTGATTTGGAGGTTTTTTGTTTTTTTTTTTTTTTTGAAGGGGGGGTAAGTAGTGTTGGGATTTTTTAAGGGGTAGAAATTGTTTTTGGGTTTGGATTTTTTTTGCAAAGGAATACCGAGAGCTAAACAAATGAAAGAGTCAGTGTTTTGTGGCTGGTTTAACATACTCTTTCCACTATGGCCTGACTGTACACTACACAAGAGATGTGTCTGAGTGTTACCTTGTCCTAAGGATAGGCATGACATTAGTGGTGCTGGTGATGTTAATGAGCTGCAGCTCGGCTGCTTTTGACTGGGTTTGGACCTTGGACTAAGGGCTGGAAGCATACACTACATTCTTTTGTTCCAAGTATAGCATATGTGCATGCACACACACAAACACAGCATGAGTTGTGTGACAATCACACTGTTCTGATCATTGCCATGGGATACCGCAGTTTCCCACGGCTTCTCTGTATGGAGCGTGGGGATGCAACAGTCTAGCAGCTCAGAAGCTCTGTAAAAGCAGAGGGGTTTGTCATGTTGGGTATTTTGTAACGTTTTTCTGGAGGAGGGCTGTGGGTTTGGACCTTTAAAATTTCTGTGAGTCGGCATCACCTCTAGCTCGCCACAGCTAGGCATTGATTCCCCTGGAGCAGTCAGGCCCGTGTCTGAGGTTTGTATGCAAGAAAACACTTCACTGGAAATCACCACAGAGGAAGGCTGAGAGAACCTTGCTTTATATCCAGCAAATTTACACTGTAAGATAGTAAGAAAAAGTCTGAGGGCTGTAGGAGACAACAGATACATTCAGCTATTAAAATCCTATGGACATCATGGATGGTGATTTTGCTTTTTAACACAAAGTGGAGTTATGCAAATAAATTTCATATAAACTGGGAAAATATGAGTGGTGATATTCATAAAAGATTGTTTATTTGGTGAGACAGATCTTGCTGTTCTTCCCTGGTTCCTTTCCTAGAGCTCTGGTATATCACAGAGTTTAAGCACTGATGAAACAGATATTAACCACCTAAAGGATAAAATATTTTCTTTCCTAAGGACAAGCTATTCACAGTCATTAAAATATTTATAAAGACTTGTCTAGTTTTAATACATTCAAGAAAATAATGTTATTTTCAATTGTTTTCAAAGCTGGAGGAGAAACTTTATTACTGCCTAACTTGATCTCTGGTTTAATGTATTCTGTGTATTTTTTCCCTATAACTTCTATTTGAGTTATGTCATATATTTTAGACAGCTTTTATCCTTGATTCAATAGTCACAGATAATGAAGACTTTACCACATCTATAAGTAGTTTCTCCTAATGGCTAGTCACTTTGCTGTTAACAGAGTGTTTTGTAACTTTACTGTGATTATTTATTTTTTGTCTGTTTCCAGCCATTGTCTCTCACTGTCTTGAAAAACCTGACCTGTCAGTTGTGGGCAAGTTGCTTAACAACATTATATTGGTTAAACGATATTGAGAGGCTTTCTTTGTGTCTGCTGTTTTACACAAATGCTGGCTTATCTTCTAGTTCTCACAGCTCTCCTGTGATTCTATCCCAGTCTTGAAACACAGTGTGGTACCCCAGCAGCTCTAAGTAGGACTGCAGGCCCTTTTTATGCTCCCTCTTGTACTTGCCATTATATCATGCCAACCCATTTATCTATATCATCATACTGGGGGTGGTTGGTTTTTTTCTTCACCAAACCTTACTCAGATAATTTGTTGCCTCTGGTGTCGTGAGTTCGACCTTGGCAAAATGCCAAACCTCCCCAAGACCCGCGCAGTCCCAGTGAAAGGAGGGAAGGAAAAAAAAAACCCTGAAACTGGAAAAAAACTATATACATATATTTACAGGAAAGTTACAATACATATACGTACAAATAAAAGAAAAAACAACAATAACTTCATCCAGAGCTGTCCACCCCAATAACACACAGATTTCACCACCCAAAACAAAACTAAGCACGTTTCTCTGAAAGAGCACCCAGCAAAGTAATATCAAACAAAAGTATTTACTTCCCAGAGACCAGAACTGCTGTGGGCATCTCGGCAGGGAAGCGGCCAGGCCTGTCGCTCTGGGAGCAGCAACAGGGAGTCCTCCCCACCACACCGCACGGAGAGAGGGAGGGCAAGAGAGCGAGGATACCTCCCCCACGAGATTTATACTCGACTTGACGTCAGATGATATGAAATACCTCTTTGGTTGCTTAAGTCAGGTGATACTTGCCCCTCTGAATCTACGGAGTGCCCCATGGCCCAAAAGACTGGGGCCTACTAAATTTGGTTTCAGGCCTAACTAAACTAAGGCCTTAATCTAAGTTTTGGGGGTTTATCCAACCCATCACATCTGGGAATCCTGATAAGTGTTGTGCTACTTTGGGGTTGCCCCAGATACTTTAATGGGTCTTGTGAAAATCTGTGTTTGAAGAAGCAAAACAAATGTGATGAGAGTCTCCTTCTCCTTAAATGTAAAATGAGGATTAGTGGAATTGGTAAAACACTCAGATTTCTGCCTAAGTGCTATGTTATCCCAAGGTTCTCTAACTCTCTTTCTGTCTTTTGAGCCTCCCACCACAAGTAAATTTTTTCTGATGCAATTCTTTAAAAATATAATTATCCAAACACTGACCTTAGGGTAAGCTGACCCATTGGTTCTGCACATTTAAAACTACTAAATCTCTGCTAATATATCCACCAGAAATGAATGTAATAATGACATGGATGAAGTTAAACCAAAGCACACAATTAATTAGATTTCATTTTATATTGTGATGGATTCCTAGAGCTCTGTGGGCACTGACCAAAGATACATTTGCTTTTCTCATGCTGAGTAATTGGATTGCTAGGTAGTATGAGTCTTTAATCTTTGCTGATAGAGTGAGATAAATGCCTGCTAAATACACTGAGCAAACAAGAGTACCTTAAGAAGAGAAGTGATGAAAAAGGTGTTGTGAATATAGAAGTTTAAACAATATTCCTTCTGGTGATGGAGAGGAAAAAGCATTTCTGTTGTCACTTGGCTGGTTAAACATACTGTGACAACAGAGGTAGCTGCTTCTCTGCACACTTTAATAGTGTCTCCCTGTATGCATTGAATTTTGAAATGGTATGTCTCCTTTTTGTGTCTGCATAGATGTCTTCACTTTTCAGGGGATGGGTGCTTGAAAATACTTGAAAATTTTTCTCAGTGAGGAACTCTGAAATACAGATTGGAAAAACTGAGGTGTTGGTAGTCATTTCCAGGGTTGAAAATGAACACCAGTTTTTCATCCTGTGATCAGGAATGAAAATACAGTGTGTGCTTAGGTAATTTGCGGTAGAGGTGTGTGTTTTATTTTTAAGGTACTGGAGTATAAAAAGAAATATGATAAAAATAAAATGACTTCACATTTCTGGTAATTCATCCTACCAATCACCACCTTGAAAAAAACAATGCCACTCATCTGTGACTAGTCATAGACCTGCATTCAAGCAAAAACAGAGCACAAAAATAGAGAGAATGTTATGGGCTGTGCTGCTTGGTGGGGAAAAAATAAATAAATTGCTGTTGTGCTGGTTTGAGATTGGAAGCAGTTTCCTGTGGAAGACTTTTCCACCTGACCTGTAATTTATGCTCTGCTTGAATACCTAGGCAGAACTTGAAGTATTTTGAATACCTGAGAAGCATAGGAGGAAGCACAAATGTAATTCCCAGCTGTGGGAAATAACTGAGAACTGAGTGCCTATGCAGAGCTCCAGAGCTGTCCTACATAGCCAGAGAGAAGGACTTTCAGAGAGACAGCATGTAGCCACCTCCTTAAAAACTATCTGAGCTGAGTGTTCAGATAATCTGTGGTTCTTGGAAAACCCAACCCTCCCAGAAACAGGTCTGGATGACTAAATAAACAGCTTGAATTCCAGTAAGTGGGAAGACAACCTTCAGAAATATTGTTATCCTGATGTCCTATCCTGAAGTCAGCTCTGGGCTGTGAATAAGCTCAACGTTTTGCTTGCATTCTTGGGGGGTTGGGGAGTCAGATCACTGTCAGTTACAAATTCAATAGGGATTTATTGTCAAATTCAATTGTTAAAGTTTGTTTGAATTGGTATCTTGATTTTTCTTCATTTTAGGAAAATCACTGAAAGCTGATATCCAAATCAGACTACAAACAAACTTCCCCTCTTTCTGGGTCATTTTGTGACTAGGATTCTGGGAGATAAGCAAATAGATCCTGAACCAGTTCATAAATGCCAGAGAGGCCAGTCATTTTTCCTTGCTGTTTCACAAGAAAGTGATTGATACTTGGCAATTCTGTGTAATAATAGAACATTTCCAAAGTTTATGGTCAATAAATTTGTGTAATAAATAATGCATTTCAATGCTATTATAGTTCATACTTCTACTTCAATAACTTTGCAGGCTAAGATAATGTAAGTTTTAGTCATGCTTTATTTTCTTTTCAAAGAGCAAAGACTTTGAAATTCCTTTTAAGCCTGGTGCATGTTAAGGTTAGTGTCTCCTTCAACTAGTGATTTCTGCTGGAGTCAAAACTGTGATTTTAATTTGAATTTTCTATGAGTGTCTGCAGAATAGTGTGGTCTGTGGCTTTCAGTGGGTTCCAAATATTCTTATTTTGTTTTTTGTTCTGGGCACTTCTGAATACACCCAGGTTTGGTTGGTTGGTTGGTTTGGGCTTTTGGGTTTTTTGGGTGTTTGGTTTTGTGGGTTTTTTTTTGGTAAAATACCCTGCAAAACTGGCTTTCTGATCAAGTATCTTTCATGTAGTGTTTCAACATCTATAATCTAAGCCAAAGAGCAGTTCAATCACTGGATAACTCTTCACTTTCTCTACCAATATATGAATAAATACTTCAGGGAAAATGATAATAAAAAAAGCACTCATCTTTCCTCAAGGTATAGAGTTTGTAAGATCTTTGTTTTTCAATTCTTTTGTTTTCTTTTTGTTTGTTTTTGCTGTCAGTTTCCCCCCCCCCC
>VXBX01003499.1:324978-347893 GCA_013400415.1 Scytalopus superciliaris
TTTTTGTCTCTTTGAACAGATACTTTTTGTGTTTGACACAGAGTGGAACTGGAACATTCTTCGATGGAGTAACTATCAAAGATATGATGCCTAACACAGCAAGGTAGGTTGGTAGCTAAAGGTATTCATATTTTGTTAATGTAGATTAAAAGCACTCTGCTGAAGCTAGCAGAAAGTAATCAGTTTTTATTGCATGGAGATGTGGTCAATATATTTATAAGGAAGGAGTGGGTGTTTTACAAAAGTAAGTGAGATGGATTTTTTCCTGGTGACTATTTCTGTTGGTCACACCTTATGTGCAGTTTATATTATTTTTATAGTGGATCAAACTATACTGTGTTACCACTCAGATCTACATGGACACGGTCATGGGAATGTCCAGCTTATGAATATTAAGCATTATTTTTTTTTTCTATTTTTGAGGTAAAAGTTAGGAGCTGAATTGCTAGGTAAATAACCTAATCTTTAAACAAGTGTCTAATCATAGCTTATCAACATGAAGTAATTGACCAATCAACACCAGTTGGACCCCCCTAGAAATTGTGTTCCTTGCTTCATGATTAATTTATATCAATTAAAAATAATTTGTCTTATCTTTACTAGTTAGTTATAAGGCAAAATCACAGACAAGTATGACTCTATGTCCACAGGAACTGCTGTCAGCCTCTTTTACCTGTCTGTGGGTGCTGGTTTGTGCAGTGCTAAGGAGGTTCTTGCTGTGTCTTTGGTGACTTGAGAGAAACTGCAAAGTCTTCTCTTCACAAAAAGTGCTACATAAAAAGTAAAAAGAAAATAAGTGTTGAAAAATCATTCCAGGAGGATATTTTCATCTGAGAGAATGTATTAATGAAATGGCTATGGATGAATGTCTAGGTCAGCCCTTCTTACCACCAGATGTATAAGTTGCTAAGTAAGATCAGCCTTTTTGCTTGGACACTCCAGGTGGTGTAATACCATTCCTGCCTAGTTGGTAATGTCTGTTTTATCTTCTACTACTCTGCGTATCCGGCTGAATAAGTATAATTTGCAGAAAATAAATGCCTGGTTATCACTTCACTGACTTTGTTAGTGAAACCTTAATTAACATCAATAGTATCAGGTACACCCCTAAATAATTCCATGTACTGCAATAAACCACCCGGTTTTCAAGGGTTACTTAAAGAAGGCTTTCCATACCAATCCTCATATCCCCATAAAAATCCCTTTGGCTCTTGAGTCTTGTAAAGTCACTGCTCATCACATTCACTTGCACCCAATGATGGTGAGCATCTACTGTTTTGTCGAAAATCCTGCTTCCTTCTCCACCATGGGACAGATTAGATGTTGAACTCTTTTTATCTCTCCTCATTTTTATCAGCTGGCATACATCTTCCCTCACCAATGAATAACTGTGTACAATAGCAAGGCACTACTTACAATAATTTACTTGTAAGCCTTTGAAAATGGTGTATGGCCACAAAAAGCACAATGTTATAGAAAGCAGAACGCCAGAGAAAAACAAATTCTTATCAAAGAAAAGGCAAAGCAAAGAAAATCAGAATGTGAGTTAAAGATAAATCTTATGTCACGACCTTAAAAAGCTCCAGCTGGGATCCTGCTATTCAAAATAGCGCCTGGAAATCATTTTCAAAGGTTAGCTGCATGTGAAAAAGGAACAAAATAAAGTTTGACCACCCAGGGATTTGCAAACATGCGTGGGAGCCACCAGAAAGCCTGTTACAGATGACTTGAGTGGAGGAAGAAATAGCTCAGTTTTCTAACCAAGCAAGAGGGACTGAATGTTCTGTAAAAATCTGAATATCAAAAGAGGCCATTAAAACCATAACCTGACTTCACAGGAAGACAATTTAATGAACTCATACCAGAAAAAAAATAAATTGCAGAACTGGGATGTGTTAATTGCTGAGATCCGACCATTTTAGTGTCTGTTGTTTTCCAAAGACTTTTCTCAGCAGGTCAAGAAGCAAGACCTGATCTAAACCTTGTCATATGACTAGTAGGGCAAGAGAAAGAAGCTTAGGTTCAGAAAGGACCTGGATTAATGTGTAGCATTTGAGAATGCACCTGGAGCCAGCTGCTACTAGAAAAACAATAGGCACTTGGCATGCACTAATCCTTTCAGCAGGTTTACTGAAGCTTTGTCTTATAGGCAGTCCCTTCTGGGTTATAATTCCTTATTACTTATTGCTGATGAAAGAGAAATATTGCAATACCTAAAAGCTGTGTTGAATTCTGGACTTGGTTTTTGATGCATCTTTTTAGGTGGACAAAGCTAGAAAGAAGCCTTAAACAGCTGTCTTATGGATAGGCACCTTGAGGACAACAGTTCTGGCTGGGTGAAGGGGAAATGACATTCCTACCAATTTTGTACCACATAGCCCTATGTACCAACAACTTCTGTCTACTTCCAGTAAATTAAATGCAAAAGCATGAGAAAAATAAAATTGCCTGGTTCATTTCAACTTCCATTTCTCCTTTCTGAAACTCATTTCAAAGCATTAGGGATATTTTCAATCTCCTGAAGCTTCATTTTTAAAAGAGCAAGCAGTGAAACTCTGTGCCCATGCCCACCATGTGCAAGGGTTCTGCACATCTTACCGGCAGACACAAGCAAAATATTTTTATTTCTTCTTTTTTATAATGTCAAGAGTACAAATGGGTTCACTGAAAGGTTAGATAAATTCATGTCCCTTAATAGTAGCCTGGTTGTTACTTCCAGCTCCAGATGTCTCTGTACCACTAATTACAATAAATCAGGAAACTGTACTGAGGGAAAAATTGCTCTCAATATGTCCTCATTATTACATTCCTCAATTAGCTCTAGACCTCTGGTGGAGCTGGGAGGCTGAACTCAATGGGCTCAGTTCCACCCCAGTGTAATGCTTATGTCCACCTTACATGTAAAACCGCTAGGAAAAATAGTCTGGTTTTGACAGAGAGAGCTGATAACCAGCAGGAACAATGTAACTGAGCTGGAGATACAGGAGCAGAAACACAAGTATGATGGGAGATAAAGAGAAAAAAGAATTAGATCAGTATAGATCCACAGAAAGCAATGAAAATGTGTTTTTATACCTCCTGTAGTCTTTACTAAGGTAACAGTATAAAGGATCATAGGGAGTATAACAAATGTTTCTTTCTAGCCCCAACAGATTACAGTCAGCCATGGTTGCAATATGTGCGTGTTTACATGAGGGTTCAATTTGGCATGATAGCTTGTAAGTATGATGTGGCTTAGCAACTGATTTGGCTTTGTAGGCAGCTGACAGTGGACATCTCACCATAAAACCTTACCAGGAAGAGAAGTGAGTAGCACCTTTGGGTGGCATGACCACCCAAATCTGTGCAATCTTTGTGTTCTCTTGGTCCATCTGTGTGAGCAAAAGACGCAGAGAAAATGCATGAGTGGAGCCATGAAGATCATTGGATCAAGGGTGGGCAGGTTATTATGTCTTGTGATGACCCATTCATCTGTGGAGGATGTCAGAAGGGATAGTTCTACGAGGGGTTATCAGGTGGGGAGGGATATTGTCCCAATCCATGCCATTGGATTAGGCAGAGAGGTTAGTGTGTTTCCAGTCTGGCTTCTTTTTTTCCCTGCAACTATAGTGGGAATAATTTTGTCCTTTGGTTAACAGCTTGAGAAGAGACAGTGGGGAAAATCTATTGCTCTAAGAAAAACTGTTGCAAACTGACATTGCTGTGTTTTTCCCTGGAGTGTTTGGAAACAAACTACCAGAGCTGAGCTATTCGGTCATGCAGTCTCATTTGACATCCTGCAGGGGTATAACAACTTGGGCAAACTCAAACAAACAGCTCTGTCCCAGCAGAAAGTAATGAAAATGGAGCATGCCAGACATATTGTGAAGGCATGAGCAAACTGTGCATCCCTGAAAAATACTGAGTATGCACAAAATAGCAGAAATTCATATCAATCTTCTATCTGAAAAGAAAACTTTCTCTACGGTAAAGGATTTGTGTTCCTGTTGCGTGCCTTATGACCCTGTTCTTCTACACAGAATTGGCTCTGCAAGCAACAACACTGCCTTGGGAAACAGCCTGCCTTTCATTTATTTTTAATTAACCAGTTAAGAAAGTATTTTTAAGACAAATATTCAGGAAAAAAATTAATATTTTAAAGTTATTGACTCTGTCAATACTTTAAAAAAAAAAAAGTGTCTGACATGTGGCCAGAGATAGAGGTAGTACTATGGTTTAGGTGAACTGTGTGTTCCTGGATTTGTAACTCTCGGTGGTGTGGCTTTGCCTTTAAGTGTAGCAACCAGGGCAAGAATGATGACCAAACTGGTCCTCAAAGACACAAACGTGATGTGGAGAACCAAAGCTGTAGCCTGTGCTCATATGACCTTGTCACACAGGGAACTTCAGGCAGCTTCCTTTACAAACAAAGTAGATATATAATGATAGATAGGGAAATACAATTATTACTAATAGGAGAAGGTGGAGAATAATATGTGTTGAGACTATTTATAGTCATTAAACCATACACTGGAATGCATATTAGTTCTGTGGTTAGCAAACTGTGAACTTCCCATGTTTTACCTCTGAAATTATTTGAGATCCCCCATCTGCTTCTGTTCTGCAAGCTGGCTGCTCCCTGTGAAAGAAATTGCTTTGTGTATCCCATGAGGACATCTTGAAATATTAGCTTGCATTGTTGGCTTTCTCTACAGTGTAGACCATGTTGAGTATGCATCATCAAAGGATTCATGGTCTAATGTGCTATGGCACAGAAATACACCCAGAACAAGCTTCCATGCTGTGAATGTAAGGAAACATTCAACAACAGAAGCAGGAGTCAACAAAATCAGATTTTTTTTGCTCTTCCTTTCTTCTTCTGATTTTTCACTTTCTTCTTGTTAGCTGAGAGAACAACAGAGTAAGAAGAGAAAATGGATGGTAGGAGACAGTGTTCAGTATAAACTTTTTACTTTTGAGATGTGCTCTCTCATTTCTGTTTCTTTCCTATGTATGGAGTTTGTTCAAATGTCTCAACAGTGATGTTTGCTAAAGACTTTATTATATAATATTCTGTTCTTCCCATCTACTCTATAAAACATGACCATTTCCAGGCCAAATGATCTGCCTTAGCAGAATCATTAAAGCTTTTGGGGGATGAATAGGGGGAGTACAATTGTTATTGTAGGTAAAGAGGAAAAAGATGGTTGGTTTTTATTCCTAGCAATGAGACACCAAAAGTCTCCTCACCATGTTGAGGAAGGCCGCAAGACGAACATTTTCTGCATAAATTTACCCTCTTGTAATTCTGTAGGACAACAGCATTGTGTTACAGTCTCTACTAGTTTTAGGGAGAAAAATACTGAAACCTTAGCCAAGCCATAATGATCTTAAAAATGCTATTTGCTTTTTTTTTTTTTTTTTAAACATTAGCTGCAAAGCCTCAGATTGAAGGTTCAGTGCTAAGTGATGACTAGGCCTGCAGGTGTTTAGCAGGACTTCTGTCATGCTGTGCACCTGAGGGTGGGAGCCCAGGGGTTGTTTCTCCGAAGATTTCTTGCACCTCTGGTTACACAGAGGTAGATCAAACCCAAAATGCAGATGGAAAGTCACTAATGCAAGGACAGTTGCAAAGCACCTGAGGAATTGCAGGCCAAACAGGCTTTGGTGGAGACAGTTTTTAATCAGTTTTCTCATGTGAAGGATTATTTTGTCATTGTGTGTGTGAGTGAAACAATGTGAGTAAAAGGTACCGGGGCAGGGGGAGGAATCATGCAATAAGAGAAATTACTGCCTGAAAAGTTACTTCCAAATCTCTCTTTAATCTTAGCCTCTCCCCTGTGTCCCCTGTTACTGTAACACCTCCCCTCCTCCGTCTCCATTACTTTTTTACTGATCTGTGTTGAGAAGTTCATTCAGAAGAAAAGCCAGGACTCCACGGAAGGCAGTGCATTTGTCTGTGTAAATTTCTGAGCTACTGTGGCTGCACTGTAAGCAGTATCTAATAAAGAGTTTCACCAAACCTGCGACTAATGGCCTTGCCATGGCACCAGCCCTCCCAGGTCCCTTGCGATCCCAGTGTTGGATTTCCACTGCACTGCGGCGGTGCAGGTGAGGAAGCAAATTTAAACAAAATAAACAAGTCTATCTAAAACACAGAAAATAGGAACCAGCAAAGAGCTTGAAAAATATATATAATCCTTGGTCCTTGCTTGCTTCTTTTAAAGAAGAACAATACTTCCCTACTTTTTTTTTTTTTTATTTGTTTTGTTTAAACACAGTAAGCAAAATTGCCTGAGGTTTGTTTTTGTGTTTGCACTTGTTCATTCTAATTTGGTTGTTATTCCACTCTGTTTGCTTCAGTAACTTTAATTTCATTTTAATTTAATCTGATTTTCTGAGTCAATATTTTCTTAAAATCAGTGTTAGTTGGTAATCTGAGGCACATTTAAGATCTGAGTCCAGTTAATTTTTTTCAGAGTGACAGGAGGGCTTAAGATTACATCAAGGAATTGAATGCAGGTCTTCCCAGTCTTAAAAGATACTCTAACTTCCCTATCCAGCAAAGAAACTAATATAGCAACCAGGCTGGACAGCAAGACTCTCTTCCTGATGAAAAAGTTTTTCAGCTTTTTTTATTCCCTTCCCTTCCCTTCCCTTCCCTTCCCTTCCCTTCCCTTCCCTTTTCTAGTACCAGCAAGGACTAGATTCTTTTTACTTCATCAGTGTCCTACAAATCTTCCAATCTAAGACCACCATCAGTCTTATTAGAACAGAGAGGTTAATTTTGTTTGCTAGTTGGTATAAGTATTGTCCGATGCTTGCTTTTCTGCTGTATTTTTCATCTTATCAACCTTATTTATATTAATTTTCTTTCCCACTCAATCAAACTCCTGTCCCACTCTGCCAACGGTGTGTTTGTTAGATGTAAAAACTTTAAAAATAAATTGAAAACCCCCCAACACTAAAAAAAAAGAAAAAAAAAAAATTGATAGTATTCACCCAGTTGTCTCAGACTCAATTTCACCACCAAATGTAATGCAGAGTGCAAATACCCTTCACTTTGATTTGTGATCTCCTGGAAGTGCTCGGTGGTAGAGGTGCTGTGAATAGGTTTAATTAAGGCCTTAAATTGCAAACACTCTCGACAAACAAGACAGAATCAGTAGGCAAATGAGAGTCTAAAGATGTGCATAAAATCATATGGTACCATGCACTAGGTCAGCAGGAACTCTGCTAACTGGCAGTCAAGTCTTGGTCCCATCTTGCCCGAGTTACACAGGAATGGTCATCCTCTGCCTTGTTTGAAAAATCATCATGGAACAAACTGGAATTAAATAAGTACTATACCTCTTGTCCCATATCTCCTGCACTAGAAGAGAAAAGTATGTTTATATAAAAACACTTTTTTACTGTTCTCACACTTTCACACTCTCAGCTAAAGATATTAATGTTATTCTCACAGTCTTTATTTATAAAGAAAATTTATTCTGTTGGGGGGAGGTGACATTTATGCTGATTTTACCACAGCCTTTTCACTGCCTGTGTATTTTATTATAGCTGTATTTCTTTCATTGCCTGATGTTCATCCCCTCTTAGTAGTAAAATATTTTACCAAGCTGACCATCTGATGAAACGTTTTTTCTGCTAGCTTCAGAATATATTTACGAAGCAGCATTGGAGGAGAGAAGGCATATAGCATTTTCAGACAGTGTGCCACAGCATAAGGGTGATAGAGGTTTATGGGATATATAAGAGAAAGGAGAGAATCACTTCCTTAGGGTGATTCAGAAGATTTTATTTACAGTACAAACTGATCACATGCAAATTGTGTCTCACAATGTTGGTTTAGACTTTAGGCAGCTGAAGATTAATGTTTTGGTAACAACTTTCAGCTAGAATATAAAAGTTGAATCAAGTTAAGGTTCAGGATATGTCAACTATTTTAAGTTAAAAAAACCAAACAAACAAACATGAAAATCAGGGATTTTGCAGTTACCCTAGAGAAACCATTGCAAGTATATTAAGAAGAAAATGCAAAGTCAAACTTCCAAGGCTAGTAAACCACGTAAGAGAAAGCAGTGTGAAGCTGAATCATAGAGGTCATTTCAGGAATCGGTGAGAGCTGGTAGAAGTTAGGTTCTTTTCCTGTCTTGCCCCTCCATTCTCAATCTTGATTCCCAGCAGAGTAATCTGTGCTTCCCACTGTGCCACTCTGTGCTGGAGAAAAGGAACAACTGGGGTTCGCCTTCCTGGTAGGGGAAGCATTGGGCGATATGAACAGGACAGCCCAGGAAAGAGGCACATGCACCAAAGGGGCTGATGGAGGCCCACAAGATGCAGAGATGTTGAGACTACCTTGGTCTGGCACAGAAGCTGATGATTAGAGTAAGTGAGACAAATGAAAAAAGCCAGCCTGGACTAGACCCAGTGATCACTGAACACTCATGGTGCCAGCTGCTCTCCCAGGCATATTGTGAAACTGCTTTTTGTGCACTTCGAACTAAATAGAGAAAACATGGCATGTGATTGTTACTTTTGCATGAATTTCCTTGCCTGATTGTAGAACAAGGCCTAACAAAACCTATTCTCTTCTGGGTGTCAGAGCTGCCCCCAGCTCACAACATTTCTTACACAACATCCTGTTGCCATCATCCTGCTGCTCTCATAAGGTTCAGATCCTGTGAGTAAGACCAATGGGATCCTGCTCTTGCTTGTGCCTACATAAATTGGGTGCATTTCTGGAGAGTTAGACCCATACTTCTGACAGCAAATAGGTAAACATAAAGCAGGCGGTCTTTTATGTCTTTTACTTTTATATCTTTTACTTTTATATCTTTTACTCAATATCTTGTGCCTTGCACATATTCCCCCTCACCTTCTTCCTGATTTTTTTTCACAGGAGCAAAAAAAAAAAATACTTAAATGTAGGAGATAAAAATCTCACCAGTTTTACAGGTTTCAATTAAACACATATATTAGTGTTATCCTCATGTGGTTATTTATAAACAAAATTTATTCTTTTCCGCAAGTCATTCATGCAGTTGCTATGAAAATGCTTCCCTTGACTGCTTATTTTATTATCAGCATATTTCTTTAGCTACTTTCTATTTGTCCTACCTTAGAAATAAAATATTTAATTGAAATGTCCATCTGAAAAAATATTCCCCTTTAGACATATATTTACTCAGGGAGTGTTTTAAAAGTAAATTTCTATAGTATTTAAGGTAGTAAGTGGTGCCAGCAACAATAAATTAACAGTAGACTAACCTGCAGGTTTGTAGGTATTTTCTTCCTGCAATAATATACAGTATGTCATTGTTAGCAGTGATACACATACTTCTATAGATCCCAATTCTTGAAAGACTTGTGCATAAGATTTGAACAAAATCAAATGCTCCAGTTACCCAAACTGGAAGGGGCTTTATGTACATATTTGAACTGTAGAATAAAGCTTCCCTGGGAAGTTTGGGGTTCATAAGTGCCATGTCCTTTACGAGTTCCCAGACTGAAATCAAAAGAGCTTCAGTTAAATATAGAAGTAAGTAATTATTACATGTGAGCATATTGTTCATTGCAATTTTAAGCATGGTTTTTAATTTAGGACAGACTGTATTTTGCATTCAATGTTCAAGGATATCCCACACGCCTCAATAGAATTTCCATCAACCCATGGGTTTTCTACCATGGGCTGGACACAGCTGCCAGTGCCCACATTTCAGCTAATGGTGACTTATCCTTCCCTTTGACTGTATTACAAAGCCTGAAGCTTGGTTTGATCCACACTCACAGCCCCAGTATCAAAGAGCCAACATACATCTGTAGGTGAGGCAGGAGTCACTAGCAGTTCACTTTATGCAGATCTATAGTGCATAAATTCCTGATCTAGTTAATCCATCTCCCCTCAAACATCCCTCTGTAGCCTCAGCTCTGTCCACCTGGTAAAAAATGGTGTAGCTGCTTGGCTTAAGGGGTCCAAGTTCTGCTTCCTGGAAGGCTCTAATGAGTCTTCAGTGTTACTGAATTCAAAGTTCATGGACACTCAAATGTCCTAAATGTGACATACATCACAAATTATATGGGCCAGAAAACAGTGCAAGGATTTACCTCACTAGATGTGGGCCCATTTTCACAATTTCCTGCTGAATGCATTACATTTGTTGCCCAAGGAAGCCTGCAAACACAAGGGTACTGTGTACAGGGAAGAGCCCCAGCCACCTAACTGCTTGTTCTTAGGGTTGCTGTTGTCGGTATTTCGGTAGCTGGCAACAGGGGACTGTAGGTGTACTAAAACAGACAAGGCACTCTTCTGTGCCTGACTAGCCTTTGTAAAAGGCAAGCTGTGTGTACTTTTCTTGCCCCTTAGTTGACTTGCTACACAGTAAATAAAAGCTCCAGAGGGCAGAGGGTAGTGGAGGGGTGGTGGTGGGAGGGAAATACTCCTGGATTTCAAGATAAATAACTCACATGCAGTGCTCTTTTCTAAAATCTGTGTTACATTGGCAGAGCATGGAAAGATGCTTTGCTCTTTATAGAGAAATCCTTTTTTTGCAGTGATATTCTTCCCTCCCTTCCCCGGTATGATCTGAGTTAGGTTTTCTGGAGTGTGTTAAAAGACAGATTTTGCCTCTCAAAGAAGCCCAATGCCACCTGTTATCTCACTTAGACTCTGTTGTTCATGTCAGAGCCAGCAGGTGACAATCCATTCACATTTAGGAGCTGTTGCTTTTTTCCCTTGGGATCCCATGGATCTCACTTCCTTTGCTCCTTGTTGTGGCTGACCACTGGGATTCTTCTATCTCCATAAAATTAAAGAATGGCATGATGTCGGTCATCAGCATGAGCTAATGGGACAGGGAATTTAAATGTCATATTTGTGTAGTACCACTCAACACAGACATGGTACCTTAGGTCAGCATTAGCTCAGTGACCCTGCATTGGCAAACCACTTCTCTTTTCTCCATGGTAACCTCAATGTGTGCTTTTAAAGTCAAATGATATCAGAATGCCTAACATTATCTCTGTGTTTTTTCTTTACACTGGTTATCTCAGCTCTTCTCTTGTATAATCTCAGTGAGTGACCTGGTGGGTTAGATCTGTGTGACGGTGGAGCTGCTTTCCCAGGGGTATGCCCTGTTCACCTGCCTGTGCCCCTGTTAAATGTGTAATCCTCTGTTTCTGACAAATTAATCTCTTTTGTTCGCAAGCACTAACCATGACATTACAAGCAAAGGATTATGCTTGCATGCAGTAAGAAGTAGCAAAGGAACATGCACTTTAAGCACTCCCTGATGTTCCTATTTCTTGGGTATCTTAGTAATAAAGATCTGTGGAAGGCTAAAAAATGAGAATTTTTAAGATTAATATAGGTTGGAACATCCAAGGTGTATTTTAAAAGCCCTAAAAAGTCTTTCTGCCTTGCAGAAACATTACATAAATGAATATTACTTCCTTGAAAATCTGGTAAGGAATGTCTCACTGAAACAGATTTTGGATTTTGAAGGAACTTTTTGATAAAAAGAATAGATTTGAGGTTAAAATGGGAAAGCAGATGTAAAATTCATTGGTTTTTTTCAGTGCCTGTTTGTCAGTGGTCAGTCAGACTGACATGGACACCCTGTCTGCTGGCAGGGTACCTCCTTTCCTGTTACTGGGCTCAGGTGTCATATGACCTGGTGTGGTTGGGGACATTGGCCAGATTCAGAGCATTTCCTCACATTTTTTCTTTCATTTTCATCACTTTGCGTTCAAATTGTGCCTGTCAAAATGCATTTAGCATTAAACTCAGCTCAAGTGTGGCTCCCCACAGGGTTAAGGCAATGGTTTGTGACACAGGGGCAGGTGAGGAGCCTCAGATGTCCATCCCAGTTTGTACTCTGGAAGGGAGCTAATGCACGTCTCCAGCCAGTCTTTAGTCTCCTGCTTCTCTAGCCTTTCCTGTTCTTTTTTAACACAGGAAGATTGGCAGGATTTGTTACAAGATGCTTGCTCATCCTATTCCCATTTCTGCAATTCTCATGAACTTTGCAAAAGCTCTGTTTTGTCTTCCAGCCCCTGTCAGCAGTTCATGGAGGGTGGAAGCAGGAATACCCTGCAGTGAAACTTGCTGTCTTAGAAGGAAGTTTGATAACAGTGGAGTGTTCAGGCCACAGATATCTTTAGCTATTTTGTTTATGTGTATTGGTGCACTACATGTGCCCTTGATGCCATTGTACCCAGAGTTGAGATTGTAATGTGGAGTAGCATGATGTAAATATTAGTAATTTTTCAACTCTGGCCTTTTCTTTCTTGCTCTCTTGTTAAATCCCACCTGAATCATCCCAGAAGGAAAAAAAAAATAAAGAAAGGATTATACTCCATTTTATAGTAAAACATCAATATATTTTTATGAAAGAAAAACAAAATACTAAATAGACAAAGGCAGCATCTAATTGGCAGAAATATTTGTCCTTGGCTATAGCTGGACACATTAGAGGGCAAGGCTGAGACACTTAAACTGAAGGAGAGAATTCCTGCTGTTGATCCCAATGATGCAGAACATAGAACAAGGTCTATAATGACTGATGCAGGCAGAAAGTACAGTGGAAAACCAATTCCAGCTCAACTGCCTATTTGAACTCATTTCTAACATCATCTAAAACATCCAGTATTTCAGATGACATATTTCTACAAAACTTTGGAAAAACTCCTGCACTATATTTTAAGATGCATTTTAATTAATACCTGCTTTTGTAATAAAAGCCTTTGTCTTCAAGCAGTGAAACAAAGAAAAACAACCACAGATTGTAAATATTTTTATAATGCTATGATGCATTAATAAATGCAGGTTTTTTTCTAATAGAGATTTTGATTATTAAAAATACAAATTGTTTGATTAATTATAAATTATAATTTGATTTATAAGATGGTGTTGCATATTAAATAATGCCAGATGGTGCCATGAGGGCATTAGCTCTCCATAATAGATTCTGGATGACAAGGGAATTAAAGGGGGACAGAGTCCATGAACCAAATTAAATAGGTAGTGAAAACTCTGCCAGAATGAAAATAGTTTCCAAAGCATTTCTCTCTCTCTCTCTTCCCCTCCCCCCCCTTTTTTTTAAGCTAGATATTAAAAAACACCCCAAAACATACTTATTTTATGTTATGCTTTCAGCATTTATGATTGCATCAGGACTCCAGAGGCAATAAAGCATGGATTAAATTTTCAATAACTTCATGTGCCTTATAAGCTTCCTTTAATATGTTTGTATCAGTTAGTAAAATATCTATTACTATGTACCACCATTTGAAAAATATTTCTGGATTTGGAGCAGCAAGATTTGTTATTTGCACATCTAGGTAATACAAATCCCTGTGCCCACCTTAACACTAGTGGCTGAGGTGCATCATTGCCTTGAAATGCAGATTTTAAGAATGTGATAAATTGACTTTACTTATAAATAGGAGTTACAGGGAACAAAATACAGGCTTATACACAGAAAGCTCCAAGTACTACTAGAATGAATTAAAAATCTTCCTTTCCCAAGGATGTGAGGCAGGGGTAAAAGAATAGAGTATGCAATTACATGGATTAAAATTTCAGTTACATAGACATTGTTAGCACTGAAATATATAGGAGTATTTAAAACAATTTTCAATGATGATTTTTTAATAGGAGTTGCCTGTGTTAAAGTCATATGAGGAAGAGTATTCTATTTCAGGCCTTACCTTAATATCTCTCTTCTCCTGGCCCTCAGTTCTGACTTCATGTCTGTTCAGTGTAATTAAAGATCTACAACTGCCTATGCTTTTCTTTGCCATGGTTAGTTTGCCTATGCTTTTCCTCTCGAAGGGGTATTCTGGAGTCAGCTAAAACTTGAATCTTATAATGGCAAGCTTTATGCTGAGTGGTATTCATTACAGTTTGCTTGTTCTTTGTCCGGTGATCTATTACTGTTCTGCTAGCAATGTGTGCTGATGCAGTAATATCCTCCAGAGCACCATGTCTGCAGTGCCCCAACAAGCATATTTTAATATGCTTCTAGTCTTAAGTTTGGTGTCCTTATTTGCTATAATTTTTGAATATCTACAGAGATTTTCCTTTCCCATCCAGCAGTACATGGGTGCTTCCATACCTGGAATTCAGGGAGGATGTATGAGACTGAAAGCTCTGTAAAATAATCCTCATTATAATCTGCAATAAGTATCTACAGAACGTCAGAAAGTCTTTAGGCTTAGCAGGTTCCTCTTTCCTCTGGGAGCTCTGTTTCTTTCTATTTGCATCTTTTTTTGTGAAGAGAACAGTGAAATAGTAAGGCTATCTTTCTTGAACTCAACCTCATGTATTTTATTTTGAAGTGTCTGATTCAAGAGCATAGTTTTTTTTTTCTTATACTCTTGATGTTCTTGTTTTGATATATCATCTTTCTATTGAAAAATGACTGATGACTTCAGGCTCTGCCTAACATGCAATGTTTATAACTGGATCAGAAAAGCAACGTTGCATGTATTTGCATGAGAAGATAAAGTAATGAAGTTGAACCAATTTTATCTCTGAATTTCCCTGTTTAAAATGCAGTGGTCTTCAAAAATGTCGAGTATGGAGTTCTTGTCTTAAACTTTGAATTTCCACTGTAGGTGACTCCAGTATTTCCAAATTTGTTTTGGTACTGAATAAACTGAAAAATTATGTTATCATACAATTTATGAAGGAAGCTTTACCTGAGTAAGCTGTCTCTCCGTGATAAGGTTCAAACATTGTATTTCAATGTTCTGTTTTGACATTTGTATTATAGTATAGTTTTGATTCAATAAGCTATCCATTTAATGATGAAATTAAGAATTTCGCTCACTCAAAATTTCCAGTAATTCTAGGGCAAATATAGGGAAAAAAGTGATTTCTATTTTAGTTGCAATATTACAATATTTCTGAATTATTTATTGATGAAAAGCACTATGGTTTCCAAGCATTTTGAAAAACTATGTGTTTGCAAGTTAAGTGCTGGTTTTCATTTAGTATCTAAAATGCACAGAACTCATGTATTTCTACTTTGGCCCTGTGTACCACAGGCAATAATAAGAACTGTCTGAATCTCAGCAAGTTAGAAAAGAATAGATTTTACAAATTACTTCTGATTCTTCTAAGCTTCAAGTACAGACAACAAATTTGAACTTTGTCACAGTTAGAAGGCATCTGCAAACTCAAATTGTATTCTAGTGAAATCTGATAAGAATCTTGTGAGTTCATATTTGGTCTAGTCTGGAGACAGAAGTTGCTCTCAGAAGACCTCTGAAGTATGTGTGTATGTACATGTATATATGTTTTCATATATATAACTGAGGTAATTGATACTGTGAAACAATCTTTTCACCAAAAAAAAAAAACAAAAAACAAAAAACCCCAACCTCACAAAAACAAAACAACACAACCCCCCAAAAAAACCAACCAACCAACCAAAAAAAAACCTGCCAAAAAAATACCAACCAAAACACTGTGTTTCAACACCAAAGAATAATGGTGTCTATCATGTAATACAACCTTGAATCCAAATTTTCCTTCCATCTTGGAGTCTCATCTCTGATTTCCTTGTGTACTATTCTCTTTCCTCCTTCATCTTTCTGTCTGCAATTTTATGAGGTATAGGGCCTCTGTGAATTATTTTTAAGTATCTATATACTTAAAAGATTATGAGTCAGCTATATATATATATATATATATATATATAAAAGCAGGGAAATAAAAACAGTATTGATGACCATCATTTGATATTTTGATCCTGACCTATATTACTGAATGAATGTTCCTGTCCAGTTGAAGCTGGACTGCTCAAGACACTGTAGGAAATAGGTTAACATCAGCCATGCAGTTCAGAGGGACTTGAGCCTTTGATTTGCCTCCTCCTGAGTGCGTGGTTATATCTCTGCAGAGCAGAGAGCCCATATAGCAGAGGCTGACATAGGTCAGCAAGATAAAATGGACTGGAAAGGACCTCTCTGCCTACTGTAATGCTCGAGCGCTTCCAGTCGCTCTTTGAAGGCTATTGCAGAGGCAGGGGGTAAGAACAGAGAAGTAAACAGGATATGGAACATGAGAAGGATTCAATGCAAAAGGAGACTGAAAGCATTGGGGAAGTGAAACAAAAAAAGGAAAACTGAGGGACAGTGATAGATTTCCAAAGGAAGGTTACCCAGTTCCTCCTGTTTCCATTTTCTTGTATTACTTAAGGAATAAGTAAATTCTCCAGAAGCATATTAAAACGGACTAAAGGAAATGTGTGTCTTCTGGGTTATTTTAATTATATTAAGCACTGTATAACAAACTTATGAAATGCTATCCTTCAAGGAGAGATGGAAGGAAGGAAGCTTTTATCTGAATAATTTGAATGAGTTACATTGTAGACAAATCTCTCAAAATGTTCAGCTTCTTAGTTTTCAGAACTAATCTTTTAGTCAGCTCAGGTTAGGGAGATTGTTCTCTTTGCACCATAGAGGTACCTTTCATAAAAGTGTCTGTGAAATACTCCAGTCTGGGTCCCCATTGAGGAAGAACTACCCATCCCATTTGCAGTCGCTGTTAGTATATCACAACTAATACTGTTCATAAGGAATTCTCCACCATGCAATTACTTTCAAGACCTGTTCCAGGAAGTGTTTTTTAGGAAAGGAGAATTTAAAAGAATTTCTTGTATAGAAAAACCCCCAAAACCCCTCCAATCTACTGACAAGAAAAAACAAAACAAAACAAAAAAAAACACCTCCACATAAAAATTCACCAAAAAAACAAACAAAAAACACACTATCCAAATAAAGAAAAAAAACGTTTGAAATTAATCTATTATTTTGACTCCTTATATTTAGCAGTTTGAAATATTAAACGGTTACACTGAAAACAGCCCAGTGTTGCTATCCTTAGTCTGGCCTTTTTTGTTCAGGAGTTTTTTGACACATCACATGTATGAAATTAGGAGGATGTTTCATATTGCTAGTTCTTTAAACAAGAACATCTATTGGTGTATACTTCCATGGTCAGGCATTTGACAGTCAGGTAAACTGCAAGCTAGTAAGAAGTTGGGAGAACAGAGAGTTTACCCTGCTGTAAAGTTTAGTTGCCTGTTTTTTTCCTTACATGCATATCAGCCATAGAGGTGAAGCACCTCTGAATAGGTTTTTTCAGGTGCATAACTCTATTAAGAACATTGTTCTTATACTGGGACTTTAAAAACAGAAATTTGACAAAACATGAAAGATTGGTGAAATAAATGTACAATCAATTTAGCTTGTGTTTCTAACACACACAATACCAGGCACAATTTTTTTAACCTCCTCTGCTTTCTCTCTCTATTCATTGCACATTTAAATTCACTATGGAAAAAAATTAGAAAAAAAAATCCTGATAGTTATTTTTATGATCAAATACCTTTTCCAATTAGTCTTGGCACCTCACTATAATCACGATGAATGTTATTAATTCAACAGTCTACATCCTATTACGGATTTCATCATAGCACTGTGTTCAGGAACTTAATGGCTTTTGCATATTAATGCTGCAGCCTGTGGTCTTGTGTCCATTAGTACTGTGCAATATCATGGTTTTGCACTCATACACATATATACAAACCTAGTAACATATGGTTACACACAAATCCCAATCAGGTGAATGCAAGACTATTAAACAGTATTGGAAATTTACTTAAGCAATTCCATTAAGATTACTGCATGTTCAAAATGTTCTCCACATAACAAAAGATGTAATTAGATTATAAATCAGTAGGATACCAGTACAACATACAGCACAACAGTAGAAGCGGTTTCCAGATACAGTGCATGGGCAGTGGTCACCTTTGAGGTCATGATAAAATTACACTTTACACATGCAACATTACTGTGAGGATATTTTAATTGAAAGGGTGATTCGAAATGGGGGCAAGGTGCTTTGAAAGAAATTATGAAGCTTTGCAATGATTTGTGAGGCAAAAACTTTGGTAACTACTGAGTTACGACAATCAGACCAACAGTCTGCCTTGCTTTCAGTTAACAGCAAAATAATTAAGAAAATGTTTGAGCAACCCAGACTTCAGAGGAGTTTGAATTTTGGCATAAACTGCATTTTTATTATTATTATAGGAAGCTTAATCTAAGATTAATTTCTGTACTCTGAATTTCTAAGGGCACAAGGGTAAAGCAGGACCTTTTTTATCATTTACTCTCACTCCTACATCTTTATAATACAGATGATAGTCCTTAGTTCACTTTATTCCAGTAAACCTACAGCTTCTCTTCAACTTCTTTGGAAGACAATCTAGACATCTTTTTGAGATTTTAGTAATAGTCATTCAACCTATCACAATTTAAATCATCCCATTAATAACCACCACTATTTAAGTCTGTACCTTAGAAATTTTTCCAATTTTTTTCTTCCCTACTGTCCTGTATTTTTTTAATTTAGTCAAATTTTCTACTGTCTTTGAATGGTAAATATCTGGAACATCTCCTGCAAACTTCTGCTCCACCAAAGATCTTGAGTGTTCTTGGGGCTTTGGTACCCCTCAAGAGCACTCCTTTTTGCACATCTTACTATGAATCCAGCAGCACATACAAAAATCTGGACCTGGACTTCACATTTCGTCTGAATCATTCAAGTTGTCCACCTTGCATGACTCTGAAGGCCTCATAAAGGCAGATCCAGACATAACACTCCCTTTTGTGTTCTTTCATATAAAAAAACAAACCAAAAAGGCATATGCCCTGATACTGCTGCTGCTGGGAGTCCCCTAGTGCTTGGCAGGTCTTTGACTTGGAGGGAATGGTCCTAGTGCTTCAAACCTGAGCTCTTCCTCTGTCTTCTAAAAGAAACACTACAGAAGATCTATTTAGGTATTATGCCCTCATCAGAAAGCACATTTAGAGCTGAGCAATGAAATAGTCCTTGTATCACTAATTAAAATTCAGTAGTGAGGTTGCTTAATTACTCCCTCCACTGAAAATTCTTACTTTACTTTTCACATTTATTCTGGTAATAATGTGTTGAAGAGCTCATCAGCCTCTGAAGGAAGGCAACAATTTTTCTCATGTACATAATCATTAAACTGACAAATAGGCACAGCACTATACAGTTATCAGTATTAGCACTGCAGACCCTTCACTATTAAAATTCTTTGCAGCAGAGTATTAAGTGCATAAGAGAGTGGGGGGATGCAGGGGAAAATGGTGGGAAACAGTCAAGTTTGAGATCCTTCCCTTTTGTGTCCTAGCAGCCACCTCAAATCAATTCATACTGAAATTTCTCCTTCCTGTACAAAAGCAAGATAATTGAGTGCATTTGATTCTGTAAAAAATTAATGACCTTATTTGCTTTTTCTTTGTGGCTTAAACTAAAATGCTTTTCTTTTTTTTTTTTTTTTTCTTCCCATTCATATTTGTAAGATCTTAATGGATGAGTATAGCTGCCTGCTGCACACTGTTTTCAAAACCAGTCACCAGCTCTGCCAGTGAAATAAGTGGGCTAGAGGTCAGAATTCCCAAATTACCTTGTTGAAACTTAACATGGGTAAAAAAAACTGGTTTGCAGCTCCTCAGCTGTCTTCTTTGACTTCAGAGAGTCTGAAGAGACCACAAAATTTAACAAGAACAGGCTTCCCATCCACAGCCTGCTTCTGCGAGCTCTATAAATGTGTATAATCAAGTGAAGTTTTCAGGATCCTGGCTGTACTGGGGAGAATCAGAACTGCAGCAACTGAAAATAAATAAAAATACCTGCAGCTGTTTATTGTTGATGAATGCAATGTCTCATGACAGAGTAGGATAATTTTGAAATCAGCATTTTGAAAGCCTGGTTTAGTAGGTTTGAAGAAATAAGTAGAAGTCCATAACGAGGTAAAAATTACATTTAATACCAAGGTTATGTGATAAAATGAAAGGGGTAAAGAGTGTTGCTTCTCTAGCTGTGCTAGAAAACTGAAGGAATTGCTAAGCTGCCATTACAAAAAACAATGCATTTTGGAGTTGAAGATCAATTATAGTAAATAACTCTAAGAAAAATCCATGCTCTCTTTCTCATTTTGGTCATGGGATGTCAAACTCCAGCTTTCAGTTTTCATTCTGAAAAGCATGAATTATCACCAAGCAGGTTTGGTTTGGGTTTTTTTTTAGGGTCTTTGTAATATCCTTCATGTCTGGTTCCCCAAAAGGCAGAGTTTTAGCTCTGCCTTTCTAAGGCCAGGGTAGCAACAGCACAAAACCTGACCATTGTTCAGACAAAAAAAATCTCCCTTTACTAACCTGGAAGTTTCACTGTATTCCAGACTGTAGTGATCAGCTCATACTTACATGCCTCAAAATGAGGAGCTGGCAGTCCCCAGCATGGCTGTTTTACATCAGTGTATTGAATTTTGCATGTGAGCTTGTAACCTGCAGACATGTTTGACATACCATCTGCTAGAGGCAGCTATATCCCATCACGTTATTCGGCAGATGAGGGTGGCATGGTTGGGCACTCTCCTGGGAGAGATTCTGTCCCTGATGTATAGTGCACCATTATTGTCAGCTTACCTAAAAGAGAAAGCATGTGAGGGGATCTCATTCCTACTGCAATAGCCTGCAAAGGGACTGAAAAAAACCACAACAAAACTATCAAAATTTATATATGGGGACAACTTCCTTGCACTCCATTCACTCTTTTTCAGAGGGAGGCTGACTGACAAGTCCCACAATTTAATGCCACCAGGATAACTTGCTAGGAAATAGAAGATTCAAAAGATCCCCTAGATTTTCACATCCATTCCCTCAGGACACCAGGCAACTCTGCAACCTGTGTGGGACTGGAGGGATGCGTGGTGTGACGCTGCCTCCGACTCTTCCGTGCTTCTTCTAATGCAGACCTCTGAATCCAGAGATCTCTATGCACTACAAATAGGCATGGCAACATTGTCAAGATGGGTAGTTTACTAGCACTAAAAATCACTTTCAATAAAGAAGGAAATGATAGCAAATTTAAGCTGCTCGAGAAAATAGCAGCACAATAAATAATGTATGGAATGGGATGTTTCTTTAAGAGGCAAAGGAAGGAATGCTGAAGCTTTTATTAAGCAGTTAATGCCCTCTCTACTTATTATCTTTGGAGTTTTAAAACCTTATGGCAATGAGACATTTTTAAATTGAAGAATTTAATCTCTTCTACCATGAAAAAGGCACCCAAAATGGGATTTGACCTTAAGTCCAGGATGTTAGTTTAATTTTGCAGAGTTTGATATTTTCTGTTGGTTTGTTTTCTTGGTATCATTCTACTATGGGTCCACAAACAGGGAGGGAAAATTCAAGAAGTGTACCTGGAGTGTGATGCATAGCTTCCACAGAGATTTTTGCCTTGGAAAGGCAAGCATTTCCTATAGGATAAGAACTACTGAATTTTCAAGTTTTCTGGGGTAAGGCAGGTGAAGCAAAGTTCAGCACTTCTAGGAATCACATCCTGGGCTTGTATTTTGAACTTGAGACATTTCCTCACCTGGGATGACCTTGGACTGTTATTTACTCAACTTTATGTTCCAATCCTTTGAGGCACATAAAGGAATGATTAAGAGGTAGCAAATGGCTTATATATTTTTTTGCAGCGTTGCCAACTCTTTTGATGCAGTCTTACAGATGAATGTGCATTATTAGTTCAGAACCTGTTCTGTATCCAGATTTCCTCATTGTACCACAAAATTTGAAGGCAAACCATTCAAATACTGTGATAAGCCTGTTGATTTGGATCAAATGCCCTGAAAACTTTAGAGCAGATGATACAGTCTTTAATTTATATGCATAACTGGAAATAGCACTTGTAATGGTTTGCAGGAGGATTCAGTTTCAGATAATGAAAGATATGCTTTTTTTTTTGGTACCTCCAATTATTCTTTTTTTTATTGAAGCCCGTCAGAGTCACTATTGGATGAACCTTCTGTGACGGGATGGTGGTAGCTTCAGCACTTTGAATTATTTAAAAACAGTCTCATTCTTCAGGCAAAAGTATTTGGTTCTAAAGACATACTAAAGCAACATATTATGGGTGCTAAAGACCAAACTTAACTGATCACTCTCATCTCTCTTCCTCTGGTACTCTGAGTTACAAAGGTACATTTAATGGGGTTGAGGGAAGGAGCATACTCAAGGACATGGCTTTAGATGAGGGCTTGGATAGCTCATGTTTCTATTCAAAAATTATACATACCAGCTCCCCTCCCCAAACCCGACTGGGGCTACGGAGCTTTCAGAGTTTCCAAACTCTAATTTGTTGTGCCGGGTAACCAAGGATCTCAAGAATTATTCTACTCCATGGGATTTTCTATGGTGTAATCTTCTTGCTAAAAGATGTTTACTCTCTTTATGTATCTCATTTTTATGTCTCTCATTAAGTACTACTCAGAATGTGAAAAGTATTTGTGTTTTCTTGCTCACATTCTTGAAAAAAAAGAAGCAAGAAAAGAAAAAAAACAAACCCCAAAACAAAAAGCAAACAAAACCAAAAAACCCACCACCACCTCTCCTCCCAAACACACACAAAACAAAATAACCCTGTGCTGAGAGCTAGCCTATTTCCAGCAACAAAGTACAGCTGATTTATAAGGATGTGATTATCTTTCATCCTTTCCACCTACAGGTGTCAATGATGGCACGCAGAGCTTTTTTGTACCGGAAAGAGTCCACCCTCTGAAAGTATATTGAGATCTTTAATTTGGAAGGATGGTGGTATAATCAGTTACCTCTCAAAATGAAATAAATGGAAATGACATTGTTCCTGCACTCTGATACCTTTCTAACGAAAAAAAAAAAAAAAGTATTTATGACTGTATTTCCAGAATTGCAGCATTCCTAAAAGCTCCATTTGGGAAATCATTTGTTGGAAAGATACTGAAAATACAAGGTGTAAAGGGACAAGAAAGTCACAGCTCATATGTCAAAATAATGTACCTGGTATATA
>VXBX01003499.1:369055-400046 GCA_013400415.1 Scytalopus superciliaris
TAAACAAAAAAAAAAAAAAAAAAAAAACCAAACAAACTTATTCCCGTGTAGTAAAAACAAAAATGTGCATGCAGTCTGGGGGGAAGCAGAATAAAATATGAGAGACCTAAATGGAAGGACATCCCAAGACCTCATGACGACTGCTGTGTCACTGCACATCTCAGCTTCCCTGGCTACCCAAATCTAGTATGTCACTTGTACTTTTTGGAAATACTGCTAATACCAAGGCTTAAGCACTTACAAAACCATGGATTGGGAAGCACTGTGACAGAGCCATGTGTTCTCTTGAACTTGAACCTTTCAAAAGCTGAATTTTTTGTCCTTCTTTGTTACAACTTGCAGAAATAAGAGAAATATTAGTTTTTACTGTTTTAAAATAATTTATATTAGCTCAGGAAACATCACCTATTCACACTTGACTATTGCAATGTCTGCTCTTGACCTACAGACTTTTCTTTTTGTTCTTGTGATAATTGCAATATTCAGTGTACATGTGCATCTTTGATCACTTTTCAGCTTGTATCTCAGTGAGTAGCAGAGAGATAAGAGGCTTCCCTGTGCGAAAGATGTATATTTTGTTGATTTGTTGGTTGTTATATTGGCATGGTTTACAAAAGAGCAAAATTTTTTTTTAAATTACCAAAAATCAATTATTCCTTTTACAAACAGTATCATGGGAGTGACTAGCTGTGGCTTGAGAAAAAAAAACCACAAAAACAAAACAAAAGCAAACATCAAAAATATGATGTTTGAGGTGAGATAAGAAAGCCTTGCTTTTATCCTATTGTGACCATCTGTGGCTGGGAGCCTGTGTGTCTAATGGCAGAATATACAAGCAACAGGGTGACCATTCCAACTCCTATATGAGGTTGCATTTTCTTCCATCAAGACAAGTCAAACACAGATTACCAGCTGTCTGACACTTCCTTCATGAACAAAGAATTGGATCCCCCAGTAATTACTTTTACTGTGACTTCTATGAGCCCCTTGTCAGGCCCAAAATTTGGATTAGAGTCGCATTTCTAGGAAGTAAAAGGCTTACCTGAGATATGTAGGATGTATGCTGGACGCGTTCATGGGGATTAACGGTGAAATGAATATCCAGCTCCCACAGAAACAGGTAGAAAACCTGCCACTAATGTCACTAGAAGCTGGTCAGAACTGCTAAAAAAAATTCCTAAGTAAAAATAGGACATTTGTAGTCATGCCCACAAGGAAAAACTGGGAGATTTCTCCCTGTGTAATGGTGATGGAACATTTGGAGCTTTTGTATTTCTTTCACACCGCATATCAGATCTGTAGCTATCACACAGAGCCAGATACAAACTAGTTTTGGAGATTTGTGCCCCATATCACTGTGTTATTTAGAATTACACATTACTCTGTATGCATATTTAGGTCAAAGAGTTTTCTTTCAGTTTTGCAGTGACTGTAATGCATAAAGGAATAATGTAGATGTGAAAAATAGTGCAGTTTGAAGTGATTTCAATGGGAAGAAGCTTTGTATAAATGGCCAATATATTTCAAATAGTCTTCATCGTCTGCAAGCAGAAAAATGACTAATGTCTTCACTTTGAATGAAGAAATTCTAGAAATAGAAGAGTTTCATTAGTACTTCTTCCCTAATCACTCACAGCAACGATCAGCTGCCTACTGGGAGAGTGGGTGGAGAAAGCATTCTGAAAGCCCCTCAAAATCAATTAAAAAATTTTAATAAATTCTGTGGATGTTGAATCATTTGCAGTAAGCACTGAAGGGGGAATGATAAGTTCTTTGAAAAACTTACACTTGCTTGGGAAAATCCTAAACCAAGCATTACTCTCTAGAAGTGCTCAGATCTCTTTCATATTCAAATTTGGTTTATTCCCACCTCAACATCCTTTATAGAAAAGCATTTAATATCTTGGTACAGCAGTAATAGAGATAATACTTTTCTTTTCCTTATCCGATTTGTCATTACATATAGGCACATAATGAGGAGAGTCCAGAAGAGGACAAGGATGCTCAAAGCTATGAGGAAAGTTGAGAGAAATTGGAGATTTTCAGTTCAGAGAACGAAAATGCAGAGGAAGTTGCTGCGATGTTTCTCAAATATGAAAAATATCACTGAAAAGGCAAAGAGAATAAACTTGATTTCTGAGGATAAGCTAGGAAGCCACAGACTTGTGCTGAATTGAGCCACATGCAGGTTAGACATTCAAGAAAGCTTTCTAGCAGTGGGAATTGGGCAGCAGTCAGGGATTGCCAAGGGATGCATAGGCTTCAAAACACAGATGTTTGTCAGGGGAGAGCTGGGTAGAACCAGTCCTTCTCCTCTGTTACCTCTCTTATCCTCTAAATGAAAGTAGTTATATCTGTTGATTTGCTACATAGTGCTCTTTGGAGCAATAATTACCTACCACCTGCTAAGACCCCAGATTTTAAGCAAGCTTTCATTTGTTATTATCATGTTCATCTACACTCAGTTCCCTNAAATTGTGCTCTTGAAGCTATTATCAGCCAACATGCATATTTTTCCCAAACTCTTGCCTCTTACATTATGCAGGCTCAAAAAACATTATAGTATCTAATGTTTCCTAACAAGAATGGGCTGTGTCTAATGCATCAAATTATTACAGTGGCAGGATAACTAAATTAATTTTTTTTATTCATTATCTTACATATTGCTAGGTACTTTAAATCTATCATGCATATGATTTGGTCTGAATTCATGTTTTAATGTTTTATGCAGGCAATAGATGTCTCATCTCCTCCAAAGCATAAATTCAAAACCAATAGTAAGTTAGGTAAAGTTAGGATCTTTATTGGCCTGAAATTACACCCAAACTGACAAGTTCATTTCAGCATGTGTTTAAATCCATCCTTTTTCAGCAACTCATTTCACCTTAACTTTTGTCAAGATTTCAAAATTAAGCATAAATGTGGGCAATGAGCCTTTAAGCATATTGTTTAGTGCTTCTCTTAGTAGGTTCATAAAGCCCTGGCAAAGAACAAGACCATCCTGATAGTAAATATTGAATTTCAAATCAAGCATCCCTATATTTTGGAAACTTTGTTTGTTTTGTTTTTTCTGTTGTTTTGGTTTGGGTTTTTGCTATTGCTGTTCTCATTTTGTTTTGCATGTGTAAACTTGATGTCAGTATTAAATCCTAGATATGGAATATAATTCACATCTTAAACTTCCTTTTATTTTATAGGAATTATTTTTCTTATAGAAGGTAGTTTCCAGAGATTTTCCAGGCTCTCAGCTTAGATCACCATGTGACGCTACCCTGAAAATGGGGACTCTGGTCTCAGAGTCCGGTCTCCAACATGGGTTCACTGCTGAGTCAAGCCTCAGAAACAGTGATTGAAATAGGATTATATTTTTCAGATCTGTTACTAGGTCTTAATTCAGTACAGGGGTCAAAGAACTTACTTGTTTCATTTGACATTTAAAAAAATGAAAAAGAAATACCNCAAATCCTCATTAACTCAGAGTGATTTTCTTTTTTTAAAAAATCCATGTATGAATCTCTAATCAACTTTTTCTTAAGTATTCACCCTGCAAATTTTGAAAAGTAGTAATCTTGTAAAAGCAGTTTCATGATCTTTGTCTTGATGAGGTTACTAGCTTGCCGGTTCTCAGTTTGCTTGGATTGCTGTTTAGTGCAAGCAGTTGACCTTATTTTTATCATTTTATTTCCAAAACAATTTTTTGTCTAAAATGCTAAAGTAATTCCAATATAATTTTATACATATTATGGTCTTTGGCTGCTAAGCACCAGACAAAGTAAGATTAATCCTCTTTAAGAAGAGAGGNGCATGTGTTTAAATCCATCCTTTTTCAGCAACTCATTTCACCTTAACTTTTGTCAAGATTTCAAAATTAAGCATAAATGTGGGCAATGAGCCTTTAAGCATATTGTTTAGTGCTTCTCTTAGTAGGTTCATAAAGCCCTGGCAAAGAACAAGACCATCCTGATAGTAAATATTGAATTTCAAATCAAGCATCCCTATATTTTGGAAACTTTGTTTGTTTTGTTTTTTCTGTTGTTTTGGTTTGGGTTTTTGCTATTGCTGTTCTCATTTTGTTTTGCATGTGTAAACTTGATGTCAGTATTAAATCCTAGATATGGAATATAATTCACATCTTAAACTTCCTTTTATTTTATAGGAATTATTTTTCTTATAGAAGGTAGTTTCCAGAGATTTTCCAGGCTCTCAGCTTAGATCACCATGTGACGCTACCCTGAAAATGGGGACTCTGGTCTCAGAGTCCGGTCTCCAACATGGGTTCACTGCTGAGTCAAGCCTCAGAAACAGTGATTGAAATAGGATTATATTTTTCAGATCTGTTACTAGGTCTTAATTCAGTACAGGGGTCAAAGAACTTACTTGTTTCATTTGACATTTAAAAAAATGAAAAAGAAATACCAAAGGGCCAAAGATGAAGAAGCAGCCATTTTTCCTTTTCAATTTATTAATGTAACACCTCTTCAGAGAGCAGTGCTCATATCACCAAACACTAGTACAGTAATGGAATACTGACTGCTAAAAAACAAACTCTCCATGTAAGTGTGATCTGATATTTAACAAACATGTCTGTAGTTTCAAAGTCTGACAGGGTCTAGCTGACTAAAATGGTTTTGGTGCATGCTTCATTTTTATTGAGGAGTGATGAGGCTTTGTGGGAGGAAATTCCAGTGATACAGGGATGGTTCAAAAATGACCTACATAAATGTTTCTGTGTACAGCAGACCTGACAAGGGCAGGAGAATCAGGACAGGGCAGTTGCTGTTTAGACTTGGAAGGGACATGATTTGAATAGGGTCAACAAATACTAACAAACCAAAAATATTTCTGAAAGTAGACTGGTGATCTGTGTGAGAAAACTGTATGTGATGGAAAGAAGTTGAAGACTCTTTTGACTCTTCTATACCAAGGTCATGATGGCTATTTCAGACACAGGGTAGTTTAGTAGTTAGAGTAATTAATCTAGAGATATATTGAATTCTCCATCCCTGTAAATTAGACTGAAAACCCTTTGAAAACTAGGTCAAAATTACACCCTTGCTGTAGAAATGCAGATAATAGTTGACTCAGATACTCCAAAGCACAGTTTCAAACCCAAGAGTACACTAGTCAAAGTTGCTTAGCCTGAACTATAGAGGGTGCTGGAGGAAATGATCAGCTGTCACCTCAATCTTTAAAAGTGATCAATCTGAATTGTTATTTTACATCATGATTTGACTTTATTAACATATTAACTATCAGACTGTTATCTAGAATTCTTTTTTTTTTTAGGGTACAGCTCTCTCTCTTTTTTTCTTCCACCCCCCCCATATTCTGATCATGTTCTTTTTTGTCTTATAATCGTAAAGAAAAAAGGAATGTTTTTTAATGTATTTGTTTTATTTCATTAAAAGCATCTGTCCATATTTCATGGAAAAAACAAAAAGTTCCTCTAAAAAACAAAAGAATGCTTTAATTCCTGATATGACATTTCAGATATTGAAGTGGTTTACAACTACAAGGAATCCAGTCTACTAGTGACATGCTTTCACATGACATTACCTACACTTGGCAAGTCAGCAGCTGAGAACCACCACAGACAAATGAGCCAAAATGTGGTCAGGAAGGTAATTTCCTTGGAGAAGCAATGCACTGAAACTTCATAATTCCTTCACTCTGTGTATTTTTTCATAATAAGATATCACTTGTACTCTTTGACAGATACTGCCAAAATTGCTGTTTGTGTTAAATATAATAAATTCCATCCAACTCACAGTGCTCTGGGACGTGTCACTAAGTCACTTTAAAAAATCCTTTGAAGAGCATTTTTTACATGAGAGAATTTGGGATCTATCACAAACCAAGCAACCAAATGAAAATAAAATATGTGACTTAACCAAAGTAATAAC
The DNA here is from genome assembly GCA_013400415.1 of Scytalopus superciliaris. Lineage (NCBI taxonomy): Eukaryota > Metazoa > Chordata > Aves > Passeriformes > Rhinocryptidae > Scytalopus > Scytalopus superciliaris. Next base: position 374,959 of record VXBX01003499.1, read on the forward strand.
TTGAGGATTTCAAAATACCATAGTTATGTTCTTTTTTGACTCCAGGCATAGGAACCAGAAATACTGACTTTGCAGAGTGATCTTTTCAACTGTACTGGAATCCAAGTTCCAGTGTAAAATATATCCTAATTTTAGAAGTGAATTTTAAAATCCATTTTCTTAGGAACATCACTGCTGTGACTGACCTTGAAAGATTTGTGTCTTTATGAACATCCTGTCACTTGTTTTATTTTCCAGTGCCCGGACCTGATATGTGTCAATGTTAGTTTTCAGCATTATTATTAGTTCTGCAGAGTAAACTTGTGTAATTATGTCTACCGGTACCAGTAGCTACCATCACCTACAACCCAAACTGTCCTTTGCAGAAGCCTCCTTCAGTTATTCTTGTGTTAAATCATATTGTGTCACTCCCAAAAATATCCCACAACCAATTGTGTGCTGCATCCTAAAGGAAAGGGAACTGAAAATCACAAAGGTTTCTAGATAAAACAGAAGTTATGGCAGTGTCATCATTCCTTCAAACTCTTCCTGGGCTCCTGTGATCCTTAAAAAGATCTGATGCATTTGTGTTGTCCCTAGCAAGTGCTGATAACACCTTGCTTATGGTATAAAGATGCCACTGGGAAATCTCAGAGATAAGCAGCAGTTAAACTCAAGCTACTTATTTAAGAGTCATATGTGTTAGGTGTATTATCCACTGAAACTTGAGCATAAGCCTTGCCTGTGATTACTGCATCTGTCAGTAGTAAATAAAAGGTAGGATGTCCAGGTTTGTTGTCTTACCCACCAGTGTAGTGCAAAAAAAAAAAAAAAAAAAAAAAAAAAAAAAAAAAAAATTAGGGGTTTGATTTTGTACAATCCACTGGAGCTCTCATATTGCACGTCTGCATCACATGAGAACCAGCAAAGAGGCTCATGCAGGTTACCAATCCCAGCCTCAGACCCAATGTCCCTGTGCAGCAGGTGATGGTGCACCCACCTCACAAGTGCGATGCTCTTGATGGCAACCTGGCACAGGGCTTGGCTGTGGGGAAACTGCTTGGGTACATGTGGAGCCCTTGATCCAATACCTTGTACCTTCTACTGTAAAGGTGAGACAAATTTACATCCAGAAGGGACCACTTGAGGAAATCAAAATGCTAATATAGATATTCCAACACAGTCTAGGTGCTAGCTGTACTCATTCACTGCTCATACCAGTCCTGAATTTTGGTAATGTAAAGGATTCAGCAAGTAAAAGGCTAATGTGAGAAGAGTACTTCTTGAGCACTGATAGCAGTGGAAGGCTCCATTCATTCACCATCTGAGTGCCATATAAAGCATTAAAGAGATACTGACTAAAACAATTACTACCCATAGTCAGACACCAACACACGCACTGACAGCACACATTCCCTGTGGCAAGGTCCTTGTGTACCTCTAAGTTTTCTATCACACCAGATGCATACAAGGTTCTTGATAATATTTTAATAACACAAGCAGTAGTTCTGCTTTGATTTTATGTAAGGCACACTTGTTCTATCAGATGTTTTCAGGGATGGGAAATTCATAAGAATGCTTACTGTTCTGTGTGATAGCAGCAGGGTTTTGTTTGGTTCCGTGGGCATGAATAGCCTGAGGAGTTCACAAATGTGTTTGATTTGCATCGAGTGAAGAACCTTAGAAACTGCTGAGAGGAGCAATGAGAAGCACAAGTTAATACAGCAAAAAGTCAGTGTTTAACTCTCTTTCATTAATAGAAAGATGTCTTGTCTTTGAAAACTAGGTGGTTTTATTTAGTTTTCCTATGGTGGTAAATTCTTGAGCTGAGATTAGAGACAGACAAGGTCACAACATCTTGTTGATTGCAAACAAGAGCTGCCAGGTCCACAAAATTCATCACTCATTCCAGGAAGGGTTTAAACCAAGGGGTTTTGCAGCCAGACCCACCTCCTGGTGCTCTGAAGACATCTTCTGCATACAGTTTGCAGTGCTTGATTTATATATAAACATCTGGAAGCCTACACTCTTCACTCTGTCATTCCAGGACAAGGCATATACAAGCAGTTCTTCCAGTGGGAAATTAAAGGTAACTCTAGCCCAGCCTCCAGAGTATTTATTGACAAGTATTTACTGACTGCCCTCTTGGGCCTTCCAGAGTCTGACAAAAGATTAAATAGGGACCTCTATCATGTCCTTGGAAGTGCTGATTGAAAATGGTGGATCAGTGATTATATTGAACATGGATAAAAAGTAGTCATATATCACTGAGCTTTAATCTCTTTTTCAGAAAGGAGAGCATATTGATCAGAATCAGAATGCTTAAAGTCAGGTACACCTTAAATGGCAGTATTGGCACCTAGACATGCATCAATAAGGCTATTTTAATGTGTATTATATTATTCTGCCCAAATCTTTTCATTGGCTCTTCTATTATCCTTCTAAAAACTTATCGATTTCTTCTTTTCAGTTGTTGTTTTATGCCAGGATGTTCTTTGTTGCATTTGCAGTGATGTTGCTGGTTTTCAATGCTGTTGTAATTTCACTAAAACTGTTATTTGTCAAGTTAAAATCCCTTGGTGTAAATACATAGTGAATCTAATGGACTTGCTTCAGTCTCTGTGTCTCTAGGTCTGTGGTGTCATTGTCGAAGTAGTCTCACTTGAAAGTTCCAGATAATTCTGGAATTCCTGAATTGTCAAACAATGTTAAAAAGAAATCAAGGATACTTTTTTCTACTTTTAGAGAAATGAGAGTTGGCNTTTATTCTCCCTTCTACATTCTTCTTTCCTTTTTTTGGTAATTAACTTCATTGCAAATGGTGAAATTTTCACCTTTTCATCGTTACTGCTCTTTGCCCTATTTAACATCAAGAACATGGTGAGAAAAGATTGCTTTGTATAAGTTTCAAACAGCTGTGAGTGTTAACTAAGTGTAGGCACAAAGGGACAACTTCTGTAGATCATCACCTACAACAATACTCAAAGGAACTATAAGCTATGGAAAGGACATCACCCTGTTTTGTATTTTGCATGTTTCCTTCCTTCACAGTAAAAGGGCATACATACACTATCAGCATTTTAGGCCCTGGAAAACATCTACAAGGCTTCACACAGGAGCTGGAAAAGTGCTGAAATTTTTTCCTCTGCTGTATTAGCAATATCTTCTTCCCATCAAAGGTCATTCATAGTAAAAACAGGGGCTGGCTGAGCTTGACATATTTAATTGATCCAGCTGGCATGGAATACGATTCATTTTGAAACAATAGCTAGCCCTTTCTATTTTTTCCCCCCGATGTTGGTTGAATGAAAGAGTTTTTTTCTCATTTGGCTTGTTTGATTTGAAAGTCTGTCTGTAGATAAGTCTTCAAAGTAATCATGTCTAGATCATTAAACATACCCTTCAAATACCAGTGTTAATAAAGCAGCCTGCTTGATTCCACACAAAAAAATGTTTTGCACACAGGCTACACTCCTTGTCTTTTATGCAAATGTGAAGGGACTACTCATTACTGACATTACAGGAAAAGCCTGAAGAATTACTGTTCTAGATCTGAAGAAGAAAAAGACCTCAGAACTCACTTTTTTAGGGCAAAAGGATGAGAAGAATAGTTCATAGGTCACTATTTGATACATGAAAAACTGATTTCTCGTTATTCTTTCTGTCATTGGGAGATTCACAGCTAGTTGTAGCTATAAACTGCAGTTTATTAGGCTGATAGAACACAGACTTGCTAATTCTACATCAGTTCAGGCAATAATCTGCACCGTGGCAGAATGGCAAGGAGTCAATATGACATGTATATCTTTCAGCAAACTAGAACTCTTTGAATTTGAATGAAGTTCCAGTGTCACCTACAATCTGCACCAGAGTTGTTGTCTTTGAAGAAAAAAATTATATTAAAAAAAAATAAAAATTCACCCTTGTACTGCCTGTGCCATGTAGCTGAATTCACATAGAATACTTCAGGTCATTTAAAACAAACACCTTTTGCAATCAGGACCATATGCTCCCTAAATAGTCCATCAAAGTCAGAATGCTAATATGACTTGCTGTTTGCTGCTGTTGCTGTTTTTCCCCAAAATCAACCTTTCATGCAGACAGTGGCAATTTTGATGAAATCAGAGGAAAGCACAGATCCTGTAACAAGTTCCATTTTAAGAGATGTTTCTTTAATCTGTAAAATAAGTCATAACATACTCTAGAGTAATGTCTTTTAAATTAAACATTTGGCAAGATGCTGTGTTAAGATACTCCATGATGCTAAATGAATGAGAAGAAATTCTCTGGGATTGCCTTTCTGATAGGATAAACAAACTTGCATGTCATCACAAATACCTTAATTTATTGCATTTTGTATGAGATTCACTCATGAACCATCAATTATTTGCACTGTATGCTATTTTTCTTCTTTTCTTTGTTGTTATTGATGCCTCAGCTGTTGTGTATCATTTGTGACACTGTTGTAAACTTCTGACCTTTTGCAAAAAGCCATATTGAATCAGTAGTTTCTGCTATGTGTTTTCAGGGTAGATCCTCCTCAGCACAGAAGTGTGTGTTGGTGTTTCATTTTGTCTATTGCACACCCTAAAATTTCCCCCCCAAACAGCTGCACTCATTCCTCTAATACAGCTGTGCTTTCAGGTATCATTAAGTTTTCTCTTTGGGTTTCTTTTATAAAGGCAGAACTTTTCTGTGATCACCAGTAACTTCAAAGGATCTGACAGAGAAATTTTTATCATCTCATTCTTTGCCTCCTGGTAGTTTGCACAGCAAGTTGTACTTTGCCATTTATAATGCCCAGAAAGTAGTTGTTTTATCCTTATCACTGTCATCATTTTATGTTGTCTGCTAATTATTGTTTCTTACCTCTTGTAATATTTCCCAAGCAAACAAGGCCTAAAGCTAATAAGGGGCAGTCATTTTGCCCAGTCACTGTTATTAATCTACACAGATTAAGGCCCAAACTTTGTGGTAGGACCTGCCTCCATGGCCAGATCTTGGTTTGGTCCATCCTCACTGTGTGCTCCCTCTGGATGTGCTGGCAGTGGTGTGCCTGAACTATAGTTTCAACTCTCACTTGTTAGTGCATTCCTGTGCTGACATAGTCCTATGGCTACTAATCCAAAGACAAAATGCCTGGGAAACCAAAGAAAGAAGACCTCTATATTCAGAATGTTCATCTCTTTTGACCAGCCTTGTGTGGCGAAGGCTCTGTACTCCTCAGCTGTGCTCTGACTTGGGTCAGCAGCTGTCCTCCTCAAACTATTGTTATCAGTTAGGGAATACTGCACACATGTAGCTATCACTGCTTTATATAGCTACATCAGGATTTATAATGTACATATGCTCCATGTTTTCAAAGCTTCAGAAGAGTTTTACCAGAAGGTGTGGACTACGGACACTGGACTGTTTACTATATATCCCAGCCACTGACTTGGACAAGAAGTCAAGAACAGTTTAGAAAAAGTCCTGTGATCTGGACAAAATTGAAGTCAAGGGAAAGAATTCTGTTGCATTGACCTTTGGATTAGATCCCTGCCTAAATCCAGCTGAAGAAATAATCACCGGTTTTTCAGTTGGCAAAATTGCAGATCACTTGTTTTGTTGTTGTCATCTGCAGATGCTGCTCAACAGGAACAGAATGAAGGCTATTGAACTTGCCTTAAGGGAAAAGTCCTGGAATAGACTTCAGCCATTTAGTCAGGAAGTAGATGAAAAGGGTAGATTAGTAGGGTTAGTTCAGAGTGTGTGATAGAATCTATCACATTAAGGCACACAAAAAAGTATCACAGATAGGCCCAAAGATGTTTTGATTCCTCTATCTAACCCTTCTTATAATACAAGTCCCATAGTCACCATGTGTTTTTCATGTGTGTTTATCAGCTATTTCTTAAGATGCACAGATATGGTTTTGGGATAAGTAGAGTGTAACTCATTCTCACCTCTGTAACTGTATTATTAAAATATCAGATGTGGGTGTTTTTGTCTGTCACACTAGAACTTCCCTTAATAATGAAGACTTTCTCTGCTTGTGGCTACCCAGTCCACTGTGCTTCTCTTTATATTCTTGTATATCTTTTCTATTTCTACAAATGGGGAGAAATAAAAATGCAGTGTGACTGTACATAATTTGCATACTATACATACTGTAATTTCTCCAAAGGTGACATATTGTCAGCATCTGTAAGTTATTTATCTGCAAAAGGTGTGAGATGAGTTCCAGAGGAGTCGACATTGCTAGGAAATAACTCCCTCTTCAAACACACACCAGCTGCTTCCCTTTTTCACCGGGGTGTTTGCATCATGTCACCACCTGACATCGTTTGCCCTGGAGGCTCCAGGAAGGAATAGAACGGTTGCCATGTTAATTAGAGGAGAGTGATAAAACCTGATGTTTTATTTATTTTCTTGAAGAGGGATTTGTGTGTCTTATCTTGTTTTATGGTAATATTTTTATGATGAATTTTTTGAAGTTTAGCTCAGAATCAGTTCCCTGAGGAGCAAGTGCTACAGGAAATTACAGAGGCCTCCAGTGCTTGAGATTTCTCAGTAAAATTAACCCCCCCATGACTGCAGTTAACAAACAGTCATCACATGGTTAAGGAAGCTAAGTTAGCTCTTGGTGATATCATAGGCAGAATTAGACATAAACACTGTTAAAGCATTTATCTTTAATGACTGAGATAGAAACAATATTGTAATTAAAGCCACTACTTTAGAAACACTGTAAATACTTGACAGTTGTAGCAAGTTTTGCCAGGAAGGGAACAGAGTTACCAAAGTCTATCTGACAGAGGTTCAGGAACTGAAGACCTTCATGGATCTTGGCCCACAGTGGCTGTTTTGCCTGACAGGTGTCAGTGGTTGTGCAAAATGGATGTAGAAGTAGTTGGTTATTGGCAGAACTCATGGAGCATGTTGCTGTATTGCTGCTGTAACTACAAGAACTCATCACACTTGAATGAGGTCAGGGTAAGTCTGAATGTAGTAGCACCTTATGACAATTTAAAGAACACAACTCACCTCCGGGAACAGAGCTGGACTAGAAAGCCAAAGAGTAAGACAGAAAAGAATGGTTATGTTTTTCTGGTCTCAGATTTGTTGTAGTTCAATTTTAGTCTTCAGAGGAATAGACTATGCTCTCACACATAATAAAACCTTTGTTGAAAATCAAAGTTTTCATCCTTTTCTTCTGAATTTCCAGAGAAATTTATTGTTTAAAGACCAAAAAGCAAAGACCTGACTTTTATAGACATCTTGCTTTAAAGGTCCATTTTACGTAAATGACCTGACTGGACCAATCTATGCTGCAGTCTTGGTATTTATATTATTTTAGTTCCTAAAATATTCGACCATGCATGTGGTTTATCTTCAAGAAAGCTTAGCTGGTGTCCTGATTTAATCTGGGATAGAGTTAGTTTTCTTTTTAGTAGCTAGTATTGTGCTGGTTTTTGGATTTAATATGAGAATAATTTTGATAACACACTGATTTTTTTACTGGTTGCTAAATGGTGCAAGGACTTTTCATTGTCTCATGATCTGCCAGTGAGGAGGTGCACAAAAAGCCAGGAGGGTGCAGGGTCAGGAGAGCTGACCCAAACTGGTTGAAGGAATATTCCATATTCCATTCTATAGCACACCACCCTCAGTATTTAAATAAACTGAGGGATTTGGCTGGCAGGCACCAATCACTGCTCAGGCACTGGCTGGACATCACTCAGTGGATGGCGAGCAATTGTGGTGTGATCACTTATTTTTCTTGGGTTTCATTTCTCTCCTTTTAATTACAATTATTTTTATAATTGTTGTTGTTATTCTTTATTTTACTGTCTTTCAGTTATTAAATTGTTCTTATCTCTACCCACGAGTTTTACTTTTTTTTCCAATTTTTCCCACATTCCACCAAGGAGAAGGGAGTGAATAAGTAGCTGCATGATAATTAGTTGCCAGCTGGAGTTAAAGCACAATGGGTGGAGGGAAAAAAGAGTCCAATGAGAGAAAGAACATTTAGTTCATACTACCTTTAGCACAGAATAAAATCAATTGCCATTCAGCAAAACATTTAAGTATTTGTCGCATTGAATTTATCTCATCATCTATTTGAGCAAATAGGGTTTTATACTTGGGTAAACAGTTTACCTCAGCAGGACTCTGGTTCTTGGTTGTGGCTACCTGAAGCAATTGAAATATGAATGACAACAAAAATACTAATGCATGTCATTAATTAGAATCATACATTGACAAAAATATCTCTGAAAAACACCTTCCCTATTCCAGATTTTGTACAATTTATTGTAGATTCTACAGAAAAACTTCTGAGTTTACCTTTGAAGTCTTTTCCCTGTCTGTGACTCTAATAAGAAATTGTTTTTATGCAAATAGCATATTATTCACAATTTCTCAGTGTCTTGTGCTCGATTACATTAGCAGCTTGCCTTCTGTACTTGCAGTCTTGCTGCTAACAGTGTTACAGATCATATAATGAAGTTAATAATGAAAGCAACTGTGTCACTTTCATCATCTATACCACTAGTGTACACGGATGAATAGAAACTGCTGTGATAATTTTGGAAATACTCGATAATCCACCATGTGTGAGGGGCTTAACTCATCAGGTGTGAGAGCTTTTGGCCATGGTCTACCTCTCTTCTCCAAGACCATTTCTTACTGAGAAAAAAAGAAGGATTTTCATGCTGTTTCCTAAGGGTCCATATTTAGATGTTATTAAAACTATTGTTTGGATAGAACAAAACTTGTCAGTCCAAAGAAAATGGTACACAGACACAGTTTTTGCTCTAATTGTCACAGATTTGAGCAATATATTTTTACCAACAATTAAAATACTTCACTTTGCAAAGCTGTTTATGCAGCATGTGAATTATTTGGGGTAAGTTTCATTATGGTGATTAATATGCATGACACTGCATCACAGAATGAAACCTATCAAGCCTGGATTATTTATTTTATTGTTGTTCATTTGATGGTATGCCATTTAAAAGCAAAACCACCCCTGTCAATAATATCTCAGTGTCTTTTCATAGGCTTAGTCAGTTAATATTTCCAAGATGTGATCATGTTTTTGAAATGTTAATTTATATGCATAGTACCTTTGTTACGTATGATTCATAAAGAGTATTTGGATTTATAATATACATGGAAGCTAATTTTCACACAGTTGGGCTTTTGAGCTTTATTAGAGATAAACACTATTGGATTTCCTTGAAAGACTTTCAGTTAACGCTGGCTCAGGCTATGCACCCATAGACCTGTGACTTGGGTTTGCTTCTGAATAGCCCTGACTTCAAATGAAAAGCAATTTGAACTGTGTGGGTTTGCTTCTGTTTTCTCAAAGACTTGTAGTTCTGTGAATTCTGCCAAGACCTTGACCCTAATGCATATTTGTACCCTTTTGAGAAACTAGGAGGAATCTAAAGTATTGTACAAAGCATAAAATCTAGAGAGTTTCCAATTGGTTTAGGTTTCATATTAAATATTCCTCTGAGTTGGGGTGAAAAGCATCTCAATAGCATTATACCATGAAAAACTCCTGGTCAGTCCAATTTCTAGGTCTAAGCTAGTTTGATTTCTGTGAAGCTCATCACATTTTGTTATAAGAAAAACAATTAATTAAGATTGAAAGGAACAGAACTAGTAGAAGGGTGGTAAGGTTCATAAGAAACTGAAAATACGACAAAGGAAAATATTAGGTTGAAGGGATCTTTGCAGCTGAGATACGGAAACCTCATCTTGCTTACTATTGCCTACTCACTTGTCATTGTGACCAGTGTGATATAAAATGCTTTTGAAACATGCTAATATTTCAAAGGTAGAAAGGATACCAATACAGAAGAAAGACCCAGGTACTATATGGAATTTACTGAGTGACTTTGAGGTCCTGGAGTAATGGAAACAGAAGGTCACACATGCCAGAACTAATATAAAATTTTGGTCAGTATTTATCAATATTTATCACTAGAAGGGAAGGAAAATGTGCTTGGTGTTTTGGTCAATCGTGGTATGACAAATCTTTAGAAAAAAGAAAGTATCTCAGACAAAATGTTTACAACAAAAATAGCAAATTATTAGCAACTTCTACGCAAAGGCCTTTGTAGTTCTTAGTTTCATAAATTGGGATTGTGTAGCAAGGTTTTGGCACCAGGGGCTACAAGGATGGTTTCTGTGAGAAGCTGCTACAACCTCCTCTGATGTCTGATGCAGCCACTGCCAGATGGCTCCAAGAAGGACCTGCTGCTGGCAAAGACTTGTCCTTATCTCAAGCCATGAGCTTCTCTTTATATTTTCTCTTCCCTGTCTAGCTGAGGAAGGCAGTGATAGATTGGCTTTGGTGGGCACCTGGTATCCATCCACAGTCAGCCCACCGCAATTTCGTATATATTTTTCTACTCACTTGTGTTAGAGAATGATTTGAAACTTAAACATAATAATAAAGGAATTGGAGACACCATATAGGAGAATGAAATTTTTTTTGCTTTTTTAACCTAATAAACTCAAGGCTATGTCTGCTCTTTCTAAATTTGTCAGGAGACGGAATCTGCAGGATGGGGATAAAGGGCAAGACGGAGAAAGAATAAAGTACATATAAAACAATTATGTTGGAATTATAAATAAGCCCTCTCATTTTCAGAACTATTATTTGGTATCCTATAATATGCTATACATATGCCTATGTGAGCATAGATCAGCACACAGCTATTTTAAGGGTGGGAATTATATGAGGTGCCAAATGCTGACAGGACTTTGATAGCCTGTGAAGGGCCTAGTGACTCAGCTGAATCCTGCCTAGTCTTACACATGCTTCTCTCTGTAGCCGAGTGTCATGCTTGAATATGACTTGCAATCTTTCATATTTAGCAATCAATCCTACCATCAAAATGAGATGTGAAAGGGGGTATTTCTACTACTGAAGGATGCCTTGTAAAATTTTGTGCCTCAGAAGTATGGAGTAGAGATTCCTCTTGAGGGACCAAGTTCCAGAGAAATCATAATCATGTTTTCACTTCTTTTGGTTGTGACTTCTCCTTAGGAAAAAAGTTAAGGGAGTAGAGTTTTCCTAAGGGAAAAAAAAAAAAANACTCAATACACACATAGAAATAACACAACTGACACTGGTTTTGTCTATAAATGGTGTTTTGGGTTTCAGAACAGCTCCTGAAGTCCCCAGGTGTTCAAAAAGGGAAGATCACACTGCACAGAGAAGGTAGAAATGGTGATTTGTATGTCTTTTCCACAACAGCATAGTTAAGCTCTGGCACACTTCCACTGATGTACAAGAAAGGTGAACTGTCAGGGTTTTGTGACTCAGTAGAAATATCTAGTGTCAAATCTTGTAAGACTAAATAACACAGAATGTATTAGAGGCTAATAAACAGCCATTAACCACACAGCATTCAGATTTACCAATTACCACATTGTTCTAGGCCATGGACCTGCTCACTTGGCTGACAGCATCACATTAATGAATCTCAAGTCTTAACCTCCTGGAATTCATGAATAACAATTTGACTCCATGTAACTTGATTATTACAAAATGGAAACTTTAGTTGAGTCTAAACAGTGGTTATGAGGTTGAGATGAGAGAAAGACAACCCTACTCCATCACTGGTAATTTAAACTCATATAAAACCTAGCACCTGTCAAAGTGATAAATGGGTTTTCTTGTTATCTTGCTGTCGGTATCATTTCCCAGTCAGATTCCTATCAAACACCCAGACAACACAGTGGAAACCAAGGTACAATTGTCTTCATTTTATTTCTCTTCCAGAGAAACAGGTAAAGGTTACAAGATGCTTATAAATGTGATTAATTTCATTTTCCTTGAGCCATTCCCAGAACACAGTTTAATTTACTTGTATATTCAAACGTAAGGTTTTTATAGTCATCACAGAAGAGAGTTGCTCACTGTCTACTGAATCCAAGCTAAAGCCACAACTACCCTGAATCAGGAGGCATCCCAATGAATTACAACTTTCAAACTCCAGTTCACTGTGTATGATTAAGAGAAATAAATTTTCTAATCTGTTTTGCAATAGATATGTGCCTCAAAATTTTGAGTGTCCTCAACTTGAGGAATGAGACTGAGAGTACAATGTGAACAAGCTCCTTCCTTGCAACTCCAGTGTGTTTTTCTTCCAGTCATGTTACTGTTTTCCCTCAACTTGATTTTTTGTAAGTTCTTTTTTGGTTTAAATCTTTTGCAGAACAGATGTAAAAAGATCAAGAAAGAAGGAAAGAGAGAACCCCCAATATTTAAAAACTGAAAGTGGAAGAATTTCTTGTCCTATGTCAAGCAATGCCTGGCTAGACAATCACGGTGGTCATTTGTGAATACGCAAGCTGTAATCTGGTGTCTGTATGAATAAACAGAACGGTCTCATCTTGACCTATCTGACAGGTTTGGGGTTAGCACTATAATACTGCAGAGTATTTTTAACCTTCTATAACTTCAGTGCTGTGCATCCAACAAGATTATGTGAACTTTCATTCACTCTTTCTGGACTGTGGTCTTAAAATATTAATTTGAATGTTCATGGATTTTCCTGGACATCACACAGAACAGCTTGTGAACATGGAGTGAGCCCTTCAGAGATTAAAATAACATAATGGATTTAAGTTGTATCTGATTTTCTTCCTTTTATAGAAAATATGAAATAAGCAGAAGACTCAGATTCTTTCTTTCTCTACCTGTTGCTTTTCCATATTCTCTCCCTAGAGTGACACAAGTAGCAGACTGTAGGTTGGTCTTTCCCTTTTGCAGCTGTCTCCACATAGAGGAAAATATTTATATTACTTGATTGTGAAACAGGAGGTGAGAAGAGAGATTAATTTTGCCTGACAATTAACAGATTTGTCTTGTTTTCTGAGACAGGAGCCTACCTGTAGAAGATGGTATAACAAGTGGTTCTGCATTGTAGCTGGTGGTCAAAAAAATAACAGCCCTGGAGAAGGGAACAGAAGGACCATTTTTAAAAGTGGCAAAAGGGTTGTTTGTACATTGACAATAAAGTAATCCAATAATGTGTCCTCAGGACAGCCTCCTCTGCAGGGGCACTGCCCAAGGCTGGTGAAGCACTGCCATTGTTTTCCAGCAACAGACAAAGCAGTGCTGTGCAGTCAGTGGAAGTAGGAGGAAATCCGTCAGCAAAAAGTCAGAAGTGGAGACGGGGAAGTGACTAGATACAACAGCAATTGTCAAAATGTTCCACTGCAGAATTTCTCTGAGATGTGAAATTGAGTCATGTCAGGTATAGCAGAGAATTGAAGCCTCTTCTTGAGTGAACCTTCATCTGCTAAGTCTCTGTATCCAGAGTAAGTGCGTGATACTTCCTCCAGTTAAGTTTGGAAAGAAAGGAATGAAGTGTGCTAAGCTCTTTCAAAAAAAGATCCTGTAAGTCAACATTTCAGGAGCATGTTTCACACTTGATTCTGACAGGAAGGGGAATGAAAGATGCTTTTTCTTCTCTCTTATTGCCTACTGGTTAGGTGTAAGATGTTCCTCCTCAGCATGCTGTCTGCCTTGGATACAACCTCAGCATCTGACTTTTTTGTCAGTTCTGTGCAAGGGTTCAAATCCATGTTCCTACTATTTACCTATTATAGCACTTCTCATTAGGGCATTAGTGAAAACCTTTACTTGATTAAGAACTGTGTGATTTATGACATTGCGTAAGTCATCACAAAGAGTAAAATCATTATGCTTCTTACCTGTTTCTTCAGGTTACCCTTTTATCAATGGCCAGTCAAGACAGTCCATAACTTCTTGAGATGTAAAAATGGAACTTAGCTAGAAATGTGTAAAGTTTTGCTTTTAGTTAAGTTGAATGTCATCCTTTCTTTGAAGAAGGCCAATAAGACAAGGAAGAAAAGTACGCTTTATCCACTGTATTGACATTTGGGTTTGGAAAGAACAAAAATACGTGAGCTGCACGTACTATTAATATTAATAAAGTTAAAAAAAAATCTCTCACAAGGGCTTTGTGTTAATCTTACATGATTCAGCTCCTGACTGCATAATGAAGATCTTACATATTTAATAAGCAAATTGAAGTAGTCCCAAATGAGTGAACAACATGACACTGTAAAAAGAAGTTGGGTGGAGGAGGAGAGGGGAATTCTTGTAAGAAGGGAATGGCTGAAAAAACAGCGATATACTGGCATTTTTATGTCTTCTATCAAATGTCATTGTGAATTGAAATGGAATGTCAAAAAAAAAAAAGAAGCAGCAAGTTTCTATATAACCTGATGAATGTAACTTCATTGTTTCCATGAAATCAGATTAAAAAGGTCATCACTCTAGGTATGAAAATACCATGGCAGTTATTCTATTGCTCTTTCAATTTGGAATAGGCACTTAAATGTCATCAAAGAGAAATAGTTGATATTCTATAATTAAAAGCAGAGTTTGATTTACAGTGGGCAAGATTATAAGAATGGATCCCTCCATGCTGCTGATGTAGACATGCAGCTTATTCAGGAATAAAAGAAACTGTCTGAAGGATGAAAGGAAAATATGATTCAATTAAAACGTCTGTGGTATGAAAATGTGCATGTGAAAGGAACTGAAAAATTCCCCTTTCTTGTGGTGTTCTACAAGTGATTCCTTTGGGTAAAGCCTTTGCCATAGCAACAGATAAAACCTTTATGAGGTGCAAAGTTTTGCTAAGAAAATGAAAGTTTTCCATTCCAGTTCAGCTGATGCCTTGAAATGAAATTAAATCTGGCATAAGATTATCATCCATTAGAAGAGGCATTTTTTAAGGCTATAACAACAAAGAGTCTAGTGGTGCTTTTACAAAGTAAAATGTGCTGCATCTTTTTGAGGGAGATGATGAGCAGAAATCAGAACCCAAATGAACTTTAGCTCTGCCTGTTGTTCTATTATTTGTTCTTTCATGTCTCCTCATTTTTGAAATCTGCATTCCTTGTTTCCTTTTAGTGTCTCAATGATGTCTTGTACATTTTATATTTTTCACATTTTTTGCAAATAGTTATGTGGAAGCATTGAGAAAGATCTTAGCATTAGGGTGTAACTTTTCTTTCCACTTTTGCTGTCTCAGTTCTTTGCTTTGCATTGCATCTCTTTCTACCTCTCATTGTATTCTGTCCTTCTTCTATGGAAAATCAGAGACCCAGGCCTTCCCTCATGCCTTGTCCTTGATTTTGTTTTTCAGTCACCAACAGCTCTCCATGGCACCTGCTCTTTCAATAGGCTTTTGCTTCCATTCATAGTGAGGCTCTCAATGCCCTTTTTGGAGAATTTCAGCTCTTGCATATTCTCAATATTGTCTCTGTGGATAGTTTAAAATTGAAACTTTCTCATTCTGTGCATTCTTATGAAAGCTCCTAAAAGCAGAGCTACAAAGGTTTTCATTATGTCATCATCCTCTTCACTGAAGGACCCTGGCTCTTCACAAGACACAGGCAGTTATCTCAGAGGATTAGGGTGAATCATATGAGGATCATCTGATTGTCTGGCAGTCCTGTGAGCTTCTTGGCATTTGCACTCTTGAAATTTAAACTGTGACAATTATAACTTCCCATGGAGCTTTTTCTCAAACTATGCCAAAAATCCTCCACTTTTTTGCCTGTTTGTCTTTAATACCAGAAACATAAGTTTGTGAATGGAAATTCTCTGTGCTGTAAATTGCTGAACACTTAAACACTCCCTTCCCTTTCTGTGTTTTGTACCCTAGCCTGTGTAGCTATTTCTCCTCTTTTGGCCCTTTTTTATTCCTCCTTTCATGAAGGATCTGTCCTGATATTGTCAGACTGGAATTGCAAGATTAGAATGACAATGTGTGAAATGGAAACCTCTGTCTATCACTTTGCAATCAGCACTTTGCAATGCTCTTTTCTGGCTGCCTATCAAATCTCTGAGTTATGCTTTTCTCTGTTTGTATGCTTTTACTTTTATTTTTATCATTAACTGGGTCCTCAAGTGCTTTTTGAAAGCTGAAAGGGCAGCTGAGTTGCATCTCCTGTGTCTGTGTCTTGAACAGAGATGCTCAAGGACTCCTCAGCTTGGGACTAAAGAGGGCATTGAAATGGGACTCAGAAGAGAGGTCCATGCTTTTTCACTGTGTCAGCAGTGGGTTGTGTTCTGTACCAAGGAGGTTTCCCACTCACTGCCTGTGGGAACTAATGAACTCTGGGGATAGCAAAGCAAAATGTGGCACCATTTGGAGTTCATCTCATCTCCTTGCTCAGCATCACCACACGACAGCAGCAGTATCCTGTCCTTATACTGTTCTGTGGGATGTGCAAACAGAGTCATACCACAGGATAGAGAACCCACCTCAAAAGTGAAATAAAATTACAAAATGAAACAGGATGTTCTTTTAAAAAATGTTTTCATCCATTCCAACTCAAGATGTTTCCTTCTTGCAAGTGCCAAAGCATTCTATACACTCTCTTGTCTGGAAACTTTGAAGTATGTGATTAAACTTACTTTTCAGAGCAATTTTGGTATTAAAGCACCTCCTTTACTGCCTCTGGCACTTCATTCAAGGAGAAGAAGTAGAAAGCAAAGTGAAAGCCAAATCGATTAAATGGGGGAAAATCAGTCTTTTCTTTAGAAAGCCTTTTTTTTTTTTTTTATTTTTAATTAATTGTCATATGATTTATTTTCCTTTAGCTGGCATGTAACAGTACGGAGAGTAAGGATGTTGATTACTGGCTCTTTTTATCCTTCTAGTTCAGTGCAGACAAATGCAGTTACTTACCCACCTGCTTACACGCATGTGACCACCTCTCGCTTTCAACCAAGCAATTGCTTTTGTCCCATGTGTTTTACTGCACTTGAAGTTATATTTGTAGATATATATAATAATTGACCTTTGAATTAATAATTGAATCTTTTCCCAAATGATTGCTTTGTTTTCCAAGCACTCTGTATGCATTACAACCTCTCTGAACTATGAAAACTACAAAACTGCCTTTTGCATTCAGCACAGATTTGAATGAACTGGAATTTGCTCATGTCCCAGTGCAGGAAATTCTAGATTTTGGTTTTCTCACACTATGTCTATCATACCATATTTTGGTATAGGCAACTACATTTGGGGGCAATCACTGGAATTACTTCAGGCAAGAGCTGAGGTCAGCAGCCTGTCTGGGGATGAGGCAGGAGGATGCTGCACCCCCTGAGTGCAAAACCAGACAAGATAAAAATATTCTCCTCAGGAAGCCACCCTGGCTCAGGACTATATTAAAGGAGTTAGTGATTTTCACATGACTTAAACTAGAAAGTGAATGTTTACATCAATAGTGACTTGTACTTTAGAAAATCAGTCATAAATTTGGTCCATGCTGCAGGTGGTCCTTTTTCTTGCCTTTCCATTCAGAAATGAATGTGGGAGAAAATAAGGTTCACTGTGGATAAATTCATGTACACTTTCAATTTCCTGTATGTGCTATTTATTAGGCTACCTGTTAAAAGGTATATGCACTGCAGTGATTTTCTCTCAACCTCTTCTTCCTAGTGTATGGAGGACCCCCTATATGTGTTCCCTTTGTGGCAGAAAGTTTGATTTATCTCCTTTAAACAGGTGCATGGGGACCTGGTTCCCATTTTCCATTTCTCTTTGAAGGTCAGACCTTTGAAAAAGGTCTTCCCCCTTCCTGTAGATAGTTCCTGGAAACAGAACAAGGTAAGCAAAATACAGCATCTGCAGGTGTTCATTCAGTGAAAATGTCAAGGCTATTCAAAAGCTTGTTCTTTATAGCAATTAGTTGCCCTGCATGTCAAACAAAGACTCCACCACTTAAGCTTCTGCTTTCTTAGCATCACACTCTATATGGATCCTAAAACTCAAGGTCTTCCAGGAAATCCAAGTCACCAGTGAACAAGAAGGATGATGAACTGTGGAAGTTTAGGATCCAAACTGCTGCTGTTGCTATTTTCAAAGTTCTCAAGGTGATTTACAAATCCCTTAGGCAAGTGGAAACAACTCAGTACTTTTCAAAGATGGTAAACTGAGTCACAGGGAGGTGCAGTGAGAGCACATTAGCACAGATTGGCCATGCCTGGGCTCCCAAAACTGACCTGGATTGTTTCTGGGCCTGGATCCTCCAACTCAAAGGAAGGCCAAATGGTGACAAGGCCTCTTGTCCATGATCAGACAGAAGTCCTGTGGAAGCACCAGGATCTGAAGGCAGAGGTCTCTTCCATCTCAGGACACTGCTTTTATTTTTATTTCTCCTTCTACATTCATCCTCACAGGCTTTATTAAGCATGCTGCTCATTATCTGTTATAACTACTGTTGTAGCTGATGGCTGAAATGCTATCATTGCAGTTTGTCTTTAGCCACACCAGTTTGGCAGTGCTTATGTAGTGGTCACTACAGCAACACCATAGCACTGTTTGGTTTTGGAGCAGAGCTCAGCCCCGACCAAGGTGTTCAGCAACATTCAGCAAAAGGCAAGATTTCCCACGGCACTTGCCCTCCTGTACAGCATGTTTGACATCACTAATGAAATATCTTCAGTTTGCTCAGTTATCCAAAGGTACAGTAGATCTTTCTGAGTAATGCTTGTGAGTTCATCACTTTTTACGTGGTACTGAAGTAAGGCTCTGAATTTTGGCACTTGTGTTCTAGCAGTAGCAGAACTGTAAATGCCTGAGTTTATGTATTTATTTAATTTTCTCTAAGCAATGGTTTACTATGAGTGATGACTTAATATTTTCTGTCCCAGATGAATTCTTTGTGAGCATCAGACAACGAAGAGTTCAGAAAAAAACAACCCCAAATGCCTCACTTTTGTTTCAGGTATCTCAATTTGTGTCTCACCCTAAGGATTGCTAATCCCAGTGGTCAGGTTAATGTGAAAGTCTAATTGCTCATCTTCCTTCGTATGGTCAGACCTTCGGGGGTTTAAGATTTGTTTTTCTTTGCTTTTGCACCACATTTTCCAATACTGTTCAGGAAAGTGCAGAAGAAAAGACAGAGTTAATTTAGTCTCTTGGATGAAAAATCCCTCAGCACTGACAAAACCTGCTATGCTTGTGCCAGGTCTCTAAGAGCTTGAAAATCAAATTAGGCACAGAATTATTACAGACACTGTTTTCTGTCAACAACCTGGAAAAAAACAAAACAAAAACACCCCCAAACACACAAAAAACAAAACAGAAAAAAACCCCAACCAAGCAAACGAAAAAGCAAACCCTAAACAAACAGAAAAAGCTTTCTCCAGAAATCTCATTAGCAGCCATGTTTCCCAATCCATTTGCAGCTTCTGACTCCAGGCCTGGTGTTCCTTCTTGCCAGGTGGCTGGATCTGAAACAACATCTACAAACAATGTTTTAGAAAGTCATTTAAATGGGAGCAGAGAGATTGCATGCCAACTTGAAAGCATGACAGCAAGAAATCTCTGAACTTGTTTTGTTGGTGATGAGAACTTCACCAGATTCACTCTAGGCTGAACTGACTGGGGTGGAGGAAAGGGATTTAATCTCGGTATTGGTCAGTTTCCCACTGCAGTGGTTTATGCCACTGATGGCATTTTCTCACAGGGAAGCTGAATGTCAGTGTACTGAAGCTACCTTGGTTATGGCCACTCTTCTTTAATGTAAGAATAGACACAGTGGGTGAGATTAAAAAAAGAAAAAATTGCCTCTGGCCAAATCCCCAGCTGTGGTCACAAGAAAATGTCTAGAGCAGATTAAGAACAGTTCAAGTTTATATGACACTTCCTGCAGTGCACTCTGAAATGCCATGTCAATAATAATAGTCGATGGATTCTCTGTTATTAACTTAATCATTTTATTATTGAATGCATATCAACTAGTAACATCTACAGCATCCTTTAGCTACATGCTCTACAAGTCTCCTGCACCCTATGGGGCAAATAATCCCTTTTTTTCTCTTTGTTTTTTTCCTCTTTGTTTTGAACTTGGTAACAAGAAGGATCACATAGCATACCCTACATTTTGTTCTCACAAAGAGGTGAACAATCAGTTCCCATCCAAACTCTCCATATTCTCCACAACCCTCATGTTTCCAAGGTCTTTCCTCACCCACAGGTGTTTCTATATATTTGCTAAGCATTGCTGCTCCTCTCTGGACCTTTCTCAGTTCCAATACGTCCTTGGAAATAAATGGCAGGACAGGACATCTTCATGCACATTCCATGTTCTGAGGTCTACAGCATCATTTGATTTCCTTAGGACCATGTGAGTTTACTTGTGTTCCCTCTTCCTTCTCCCACTGGTCTCTTCAGCAGCATTGTAGCTTACAACATCTGTGCTGCACAGCTTGTTCTGACTTTCCTGGAAGATGAAGGCAGTCACAAACTCTTAGTTGACTTGGTAATTCTTCTCTTGGTGTCCACTGACCAGCAGAATTGGAGGTAAATTCAGTTGTCAGTGTCAGTGGGGTGGTATCAGGCTAGAACCTGAGCCAACCTGGCAGGTTTTACATGTGTGTAGTTTTATGTACTTGTTTTGTTGTTTTGTCCATGTTCAGTCTTGCTTTGAAGAGACATAACCAAAAGTGGAAACTACCTATGGGGTGAAAATCTCCCTTACATTAGAGTTCACAAAAGCTTTATTGTTTTGGTTGTGCCTGAGCTGTGAGCAGAAGCTTTTGCAGTGTGTTGCTGCTGTTGGAGTTGTGCAGCTGCCGCTGTTAAAGCTTGTGGCTATTAAGCAACAGCAGATGAGCTTGGAATTTCCCCTCCCCAATATACCTAAGCTAACCTGTCACATTGAGCTGCTTGTTTTCTCTTCCAACTTACATATGCAAACTTGCCAATGTGTGGTTACTACTGCCCAACAGGCATGTAATGCAGGGGCTGTGAATCAACTCAGATCTTAGATTTTTGTCTTGTTCTGGGAGGAGGGGAAAGAGACAATATCAAAAAAAGAGCAAATCCAGGAACAATAAGTTAAAATCATGCAAGAACCTAGGAGAAATATTTGTAAAACCTCACCTTTCTTTCTTAAGTTACTAGGTAAGATTTCTATAAGCTACTTCTAACTAATCATAGAGGATGTAAAGAAATAGAATTTCCAAGTATGGATAAATTTTGTACTTTTATGTTGTCATTTCCTCTAGACATTTTGCCTCTTTTCATTGTTTCATGTTGAAAGTAAAGTGTTTGTTTTGATCTCAGCTTTTTTCAGCACAGTGTGCAGCTTGTTTTTGCTATAGTACTTAATGTCTTGCGAGAAATCTTGTTAAGGGCTTTCAAATGCCTCTTGTTTGCAGACACCAAAAATCAGAATAGTTAGAAGTAGGTGGAGAAGAGACAAAAATGAGCTGAAGGTAAGGAACATTTTTCTAAGAAGAAAGTTGATAGAACTATAGAGGAATACTTAATTTTATGTTGTGGGTCAACTAAAATGGGACAGTAAAATACATCCTTTGGAATGTGAACTTGTATTGGACTTGAGGGGTAGATTAAATACTTTGATTGGCTTTGGGAATGAGATTTTCAAAAGCAGTCAGTCTGCTCTTTCTATTTAAGTGATAATAGTTTTCAGTCAGCATTCAGCACAATTTGAATTCCTAGGATTTGGCTCTCTGGTTTTATAAGCTGAATTTTCAGTTCTTTATTAAATGAAAATATCCTGCACCTCAAAGACAAATTTTCCTGAAATTGAATGTGTTTGTAGACTTTAGGCTGCACATACGCAGTCTTATGTTGTAGTACTTGGAAACCTATCAAGGAATCCCATGTTTTTGCAGCATCTTGGATCACTGATGAACCTCTTTTATGATCAACTGTCTCATTCCCTCAAGGGTCCTCTTGTGTGATCGATTTTTGGAGTAGTATTATTCTAATAAATCCATCACTGTTACAGTTGTGTATCCCTACCTTTTCTATGTTTAAATCTATCTGACAGAGGAAGGGTAGAAAAGAACCTGCATTCAAAACACCCCAATTTGATCAGCCTTGGCAAAAGGAAACAAAACCTTACAAAGACTCACTAGATTTTTCTTGAGCAACATATGGGAACCATCAGCTTGTGCTGTATCCATGCACCATGATGTGCAAAGCAGGTCTGAAGTTAAGTGTTTCCTGATCCTTTCAATCTCTGCAGTGTGGAATTGCTCTTCTTGAGTTAAACATGCAGCCTGAGCCACTTATAGCAGCCACAATTTTGAAGACAACTTTTCTGAAGTTGTCTAGTTTGGTTTGTGACTGAACTAGATATCTCTAGAGGTCCCTTCCAGCCCAAATTTCCCTATGGCTATGATTCTGGAAGTGACAGTCCTTTCAACCATGTCCTCAGATCTTGTATTGAGTCACTGAAATTATTGTAGGTCTATAGTTTTAAAACCACCAGAGGATGGCTCTGTGTACTGAGTTGTGAAACTGTTAAGGACAGGGCACTTTCAAGACATTTTAATGTTCAAGGCACAGCTTCACTTTCCCAGTATATCTTCTAGGCTCTTTCCAGTCTTGGGAGGCTTTGCATATTTACAGATGGATCCCAGTATTTCCATGTTTCTTCATGCTTTCCTCTTGAATAGAAGCACTGAAAAATGTCCTGCACTTTTCCCCTCAGGTGTACTCCTGACTAAAAACACATCAGAGTCCGGTTTGATGGAACTGAAATAAGATAGATATGACTCGTAAGACAGGTGTCAGGTCACTGAGAATTAGCAAAAAACAAGAATCACCTGGAATGGCTAAAGCATGTAGCTTACCTGCAATGTCATAGATACTACCTTTCATCTTTTAAACTGTTAAAAAGGGTTGAATTAAAACCACACTTAACCTTGTGCTGCTTTTTTGCTTCTTTGTTTGTTTTTACTTTACCATGGTTCTACCTTTCCTAAACTGATTCTTTGTTTCTTTCTTTCTTTCTAGGTTGCCTCTGGAGAGGGAACAAGTCTGAAGACTTAAAAGACTAGTGAGATAGTAATCATTGGTTCACACCATTTCCCTTCCAGCTACTTGCTGTAAGCAAGAACAACAACACAAAAAAATAAATATACAAGCCAGAAAGAAACAGAGCCTGAGGAGAGAACATTCATATTGTCATTTAGATGAACTATGCAGCTATCTCTCTTGACACACCTATTCCACCAACATGTTGCTTCTTAACCTGGTATTCATTTTCTGTCCTTTTTCATTACATTAGTGATTCTTTTTTCCTCTCCTACTCTGACTACACTCTGAGCCACTTGCTTATTTTTTGGCTATATTAGCCAGCTTGTTTGTATTGTTGTCCCACAGGTGACCTAGCAGCTCACACTAATAACACATATTTCTTTGTCAACGTTTTACTCTCCAAGCTTGTTGAAGACATTTTATATGTCCAAATTGCACTGATATATTTTGGGGATAATAACACAGAAGTGGAATTAATGCCTGTTGGACCTTTCCTTTCTAGCAAGATTGGACTGGCCTAGACAAATGGTTTTCTCACCTAGCCTATTTTGGTTTCTTTTTGATTCAAAACCCCTGAATTTAATAAAGTTGGGGTTTTTTCTCCCTGACCTCCTCATAGAATTTTTTTTAATTTGTTTCACTCTGTTTGTTCTTACACAACATAATCTTCAAGTTCTCGTCCTAACTAAAAATAGAATAAATTGGGACATTCTAATATCATGAAGGTGGGATTGGTTTCATTTAAACTGCAAAATGCCTACAGCAAAAACTTATGTATTTGTAGAGTATCTATCATAATGAGGTTTCCTCACTAGGATGAGGAACCTGGTGTGTGTTTGAGATTTCTGACACATGATTGAGGCAATGTTCATTCTAAAGATAATTTAGTTTCATAAAGAAACTAGAATTATTTTTTGTCTCCCTCATTTATACTGTCATTAAACTAGTACAAACATTGTGTCTTCAAGTCTGTGGCAAATTTGGTTGAAAGCGGCCACTGCATTCAAGGCAGATGGGCACACAAATGTCAGATGGTCAGAGGAACCATCCGTGTCTTGAGAAACCAAGCTAGAAGAACTGGCGAAGAACAGTTATTTCTTAACTATGCAATAGCACACAGAAAGATGTGCTGTCAGAGCCCATGGCAACCCAGTCCCAAATTCCTCAGTAAAACATTAATGGTAATAATTTTTTGCAAGCAATATCCACAGGCCTTGGAAGCAGAGATAAAGACCTTGGGAAACAGAGATAAAGTTTGATTCTCACGTAAGAACTCCATCCACATGCAGGAGCAAAAAGTCTTAACCTATAAATGTTAAGATATGAGAGGATTGAGAGGATAGGGAAGCAATGGAAAACAGTAGAAGAAAATAAATTTACCTCATTCTTAGCACATAGAGGATTTAGATATGTTTTAATTTAGTCCCAGATCCTCACAGAGAGTTAGGTGACCTAGTCCCAGTTGCTTTCTTGGGAATTAGCTGCTTAAATCCTTGTGAAGTTTCATGTGCGGGTGACTTGCTCAAGGTCATGCACATGCTGACTGCAGAGTTGAGATCCATATGAGACTGCACTAAATGTCACTCTCCTGCCTTACCCCACTTAATCATGTAATGTAGGGTCTTATTGACATGCTATATCTCATCTGGCTTTGTTTTCTTTGTTTTTGTAATGCTACTGCTGGACACAAGTAGAGGTCTAGTCACATGGTAAAGCAAAACAAAAAAATGAAAAATACCCCAAAACCCAAAAAACCCAAACCAAACCAAGCAACAAAACCCCTCAAAAGCAAGTTTGAAGTTTAATTATAAACCATTAACATGGTCTAAATTTAGAGTTACAAAATGTAGAAATTAACCACTGTAGTTAGGGCCTAGTGCTGTAGGAAAGGTGGTGGCTTGTTTTGCTACAGGTTACCACATGTAGCTCAAGCCGGTTATTCAGTTCCAGATAAGGTCAGTGTGAATATGTTGCTTCAGGTGCTGTCCCTCACACTCAGTCCCACCACTCAAACTGCAGGTCCAGTCTGGAGCATCCCAAAAGCGGGATTGCTGGTTCCATCCCACCCAGCAGTGAGGGTACAGCTGCCTCCATGCATTGTCTCTGTGAACTCAAACAGAGCTATGAAAGACAGCATAGATATAAAAGCATTCAGTTTCCTGAGACTAGAGACATCAGGAAGAGGAAATGGCCAAGAGAAAGACCAATCATGCTTAATTTATTTAGGTTCACACACACACCAAAAAA
>VXBX01003499.1:403770-428668 GCA_013400415.1 Scytalopus superciliaris
AAAAAAAAAAAAAAAAAAAAGGAGGAGGAGGAAAGCGCTGGTTTATAATGTCTGTGGGTCTTCATGTGGCTTGAGGTAGTTTTCCGGCCTGGTCTACACACATGACTTTTCTTCTGAATTTGTGTCTTTTAACCCCACAGTAACCATTGTAATTGGTGCACTTCATTGCATGAGCATGGATTTAAAGGTGAATGCATAGGAGAATTCAGTTGCTCTGTAATCAAGCCCATGGAACGGCTCTTTTCTTACTGAGCTGCATGCTGGGATGTGCCCTTGGTTCACCGCACCATAATACGTGTTTTTACTTTACAAAAATAAAGAGGAATGAGGGGGAGGTGAATGAAAGCTGAAATTCAGGAACAGGAAATTTGGGATTGTTTCCCACAGGTTTCCTCTGCTTGATGCCTCAATAGCTCTACAAATATGAAAAATATTGCAGAAAAAATGAAGCTCAGGTAAGCCCCAGGCTTAAATCTCCCTCAGATACGGAACTGAAAGAAGGCTTTACATTTGGGGTAATAAGCTGTTATGGGGAAACTAAGGGTTGTGAAGAATGAGGAATGATCAGACATGGGACTTCAGGAAAACCAAAAGGTTTGTCTTCTCTATCAGTAAAGAAGTTATATTTATGCACTGTATTCTACCTTGAAACTCCTAGGCTCAATTTAGATCTCTAGGTATGGCATATAAAGAAGCCAGAAATTCTGGTCTGGTTTCTTCAACTGATACAGCATCTTCACTATTACAGTTTCCTTAAGTCTAAAATTGAAATAATCTATCTTCTAAGAGACAGCATACTGATGATTTGTTTTATATCTCACTCTAAAAATGACACATTATTATGAATCCATCCCTTCTTGCAGTGAGTGTGTGATGATAAGGAATCACAGTACCTTTAAAGCAAAGGCAAAACATGAAATAACAGTTGCTCCTTTGGCATTGATGAGTTAACCTGGATTATTTTTTTTTTTTTTTTAAATCCCAGGCTATCCAGACTGAGGAACTCATAACAAATTGCTCACATTACATTTCTCTGAGGCTTCTTGTGACAAAACTCCTTTGAAAGGTTAATTGTCAAACTAGTTTGGGACTATATAATGTAGATCAAAACTCTGTAACTTTACTTACATATTAGCATAAATGTGGTGGGTGATAAAAAGAGTTGTTTTTCATATTATTTTGAAGGTTGAGCTCGTATCATTATTCATGATTGAGTAAATAGGTTTTTATTCCAGGCTACAAACACCACTATAAATACTCACTTTAAGGCTTCTGGATCTCACCTGACTCCCATTAAAGTTGATGGAGAGGTATATCTTGATATACATGTTCTTTGGATCAGACTCTTTACCTAAAATGACTGTAATTCACCTTTCTTTGGTCGTTTTGGGCAGTATTTTCAAACCTGACTCAAAAAAATTAAGTATAAAAACAGATGGTGTTTAGTCAAATACTTGTGTTCTCTTCTCCCTCCCCTCCCATGAGGAGATGGAGGAATTGTGCAAATTACTCTGATTTTTGCCTTCCTTGCCCCATCCATCAAAAAGGAGTTATAAGATAGATTTTTATTTTTTTTTAAATAAAGTCCTTGGAAATCCACCAAGGCAAAAGTACTATGGAAGAGTTAGGTAAAAGCTAGGGCCAGACTGTAGGCTGCCCTAGATAATATCTAAAATCAGTCAAGAATATTCATATTTTTATGTATATATGTGTGTGTGTATGTGTGTGTGTGTGTGTGTTTATATGCACATATATATGTGTCTGTGTTTGTATGTGTGTATATCTATATCTATATCTATATCTATATCTATATCTATATCTATATCTATAATATGCATATATCTACATATAAAAATACAGAAATATATATTGTGTGTATCTATGTGTACACTATGGACACTAGTGATAGTAAAGAGATGTTTAAGCTGAGCAAATAATAAATTAAGATTATGTTAGTTTTGGACTGTGTTTTCCTGACAGGAAAAGTACTATAGATCATCCTGTCACTTGATTGTGGTCTAGAGGTGTCCACAACTCTGAACAAGTCCTCTGCGAAATATTGTCTCCTGCAGATAAAAGTTGAGTGGCTATTTCTGTAAAGGAATTTTGCCTCTCTGAGCACAGTTTCAGGACACAGCAGCATTTACGTGAACCTTGTTATACCATTTCTTAGATCATACCAGAGAGACTTATGACCTTCATAAAGCCAAGAAGGACAAACATTGCTCCTTTAAAAGCTTTTAGGAACTGATCATTTTTCATGCCCACTTGTCTGTGGCAGTTATAGTAAATTTGCTGTTCTCTGCATGGCTCCAAGATACACTTTCCCTTATTACAGAACCACAACAAAAAATACTGTAGTAATATATGACTCTGACTTCGAATGCAGTTGTATTGCTTTGGTTCATTTCCATCTAACTTAGTAATATTAGCTACACAGTGGTGGTTCTTGTCCCTCTAAAAGGTGAAATCTAGAAGTCCACATAAAGGGGGTTGCTTTTAATGTACAGCTTTCTTAGATCAAGATGTCCATAGAAGTATTATTTTTGCTGTAGTAGTAGAGGCTCACCATAATCCAGAATCTCTTTTTGCTCTACTATGTGTATCTACTAAGGAACAGGTCCTCATCCAAAAACCTTTCCATCTCAAACAGTGTATAATTTCTACTGTTTTCATTATTATTATTATTATTAATTACTAAATAACACAGTGATTTACTAGGCCAGAAGTGAATAACAAACAGAAGACCTTATTGCTGCAGAAACAGGAATTCAAAGGATTTATCCGGACCTGCTGTGCTGCATGCTATGCAAACAGAAACAGTGCTCTTCCAGCACAAAATATTCTATTACTTAAATGTAAGAACAGATAAAATAGGTGCAGGCTCTGGGGAAACAAAGGCAGAGTCACGATAAACTCTCCTGAAAATTCCACCCTCAAGGATAGCAAAGTCTGGCTTGATCTTTCTTAGCAGTGCTGTGATATAAATAATTAACTCTTTGCTAGAAAGTGCCCTTCAGGTAGAAATATACAGTCAATTAAGATGTCCTTAGCATTACTATTCTCTTTGTTTCTAATAGTTTCCAAAACCAGTATTTGTGTTAAATTTTTTTATTAATGCCTAAGGAGAATTTGCCAGGCAAAAAAAGCACAAGCTTAACTGTGCAATAATACCAGGATGTTTGTTTTGAGATGATTTGATGTGTTACAGTTTGTGTAGCAGTGGAATATGTTTGTTTGTTTGTTTGTTTTTTTCCCAGGTGGCATTTTCAAGGAATTCTGGCATCAAGTCTGCAAGGCAATGTGTGCCCAGATTTCCAAAAAATGGGTCTATTTCTTAATAGCTCAAAAATGGAGATTGGAACCAGAAAGAATATCCTCCTGTGGGAATTTTCACAGATCTTGATCAAAAGAAGTAATATTTGTTTTTATTGATGTTAACCAATTAGACAACTGAAAAATATTCTCCCTCTGGAACAGAATTCTGTAGAGCACTTAAAAATCCCAAATTAAGATCAGAACAGAAAGCAGGCCATTCTCTCTTAATTTTTATATTAATGATTCTTAGTATTTTTATAACCAAGATAAATCAACATTAGAAAATAGTACAATATCCTTAAAGAGAGAGTAAACAGGAGACAAATGTAAACATCCTGACTTTTTTTTTACCGTGTTTTTATTTTCAGAGGAAAAATAAACACTAACACACACACACACACACACACACACACACACAAAAAAAAAAAACAACNAACCATTTTCAGCTGTTCACAGGTTTCCTTTGCTTACAAAACCTTATGGAAAAGAATAAAAACCAACCAACCAAACAAAACAAAACAAAAAAAACAAAAAAAAAACCAAACAAGCAAACAAACAAACAAAAAAAAAAACAAAGGAAAAAACCACCAGAAAAAAATATTTAGGAGACTTGACTTAGCATAAAAAGATGAGATGCAGCTGAGAAACACATAAGACTATAGTGTCTATGTTTGTAGTGCTGTGTGTGATCATAAGCCATATTTTCCAATTGTGTCAGTAGGTCACAGCCTTGGGAAGTAAACCTGGGGACATGGGCAGTGAGGGAGCTGCCCAGAGTTATGGGGTTCCTTGAAGTCCAAAAAGGTAAATGTATAGGTATTTAATGTATATACCATTGTAGAGGGGTAACCCATGATTCTTGCCAGCCAAAGATGTAGAAAACTGATTCAGGCAATGGAATTCAAGATCTAGGGAATTTATAAGACTTCATGGAAAACAAAAAAAACAGAAAAAAAATAACAAGATGCTAAACAAAACTTACAGCCTCAAATGTGTTGGCACTTTTTCAGAAACAGAAACTGAACATTTCTGTGAACTGAGAGAGTACAAATACTGCAAGATTCTCAGTAAATTATTGAGAGCTGGTAATACTGCAAGGTTTTGGAGTTAAAGGAAGCAAGACCTATGCCATGTGAGCCCCAGCTGCAAGCTCAGTGTCTCTGACAATGTATATACTTGACTTCAGCAGGGAGGAGTAAATATCTTTTTTTTTTTCATAAACTGTGGAAGAGGCACCTATTCTGCAGCGCAGTAAGGATGATTCACAATGTGGTATCAAACATTAATGTTCTTTATAACATCTGGAAAATACTGACTGGAAAATTAAGATGAGATTAATGTTCCTTCTGATGTTTTTATCCTCTTCACGCCTCATCATCATGCCCACTGTTCCATGAGATCAACAAGATTAGATATCTTTGAAATATGCTCACCAGCACAATGTGATATTCAGGCTGAGGTAAGAAGATAAGAGCAACTGACCTGCAAGATTAAGGTGACAAATTAGACATCCAACAGGACATCTTTGTTCTAAATAAGTGAGGTATGAATCCATGATGCATAGATCTGTTGACTTCTCCTCGGCTGAACTGTAACTCATAAAAGCTGCAGACACATGTTTTGTTTCTGATATTCCATGTTTCAAATGACAATAAATAACATTGGTCAACAAAGAAGGTGGGGGGGAAAGAAATAAAGAACTTTGAGTAAATAAAATTAAAATAATAAATAATGTATATGCAAATTGCATAGTATATAATAATACAGTGTATATATACATGTTATATATGTAATATAGATGTATAAGTAATGTGTTTGGTAGATGTGAAATAAATATATGCAATATGTTTATGTATGTAAGACGTGTATAATATATATGCAAAACAGAACATTTGTAGTATATATATAGATATATAAAATGTATGTAACAATCAAAATAACCCATTGTTGATGTTTCTAGA
This sequence comes from Scytalopus superciliaris, assembly GCA_013400415.1. Lineage (NCBI taxonomy): Eukaryota > Metazoa > Chordata > Aves > Passeriformes > Rhinocryptidae > Scytalopus > Scytalopus superciliaris. Next base: position 409,050 of record VXBX01003499.1, read on the forward strand.
GAAGTAGCTCAAGAAGTAATAGGCTCAAAATACAGCTTGATAGATTAGTTATTAGGAAAAATCCTCACAATTGTGCTTGTTGATCATATGGAACCAAAGAGTTTATGTTGCCGAAAATGAGTATGAACATCTGCTGGTCATGATATAGCTATATTTTATCCTTAAGATTACTTTCAGCATCCTGCCAGCCTTATGATACTATATCCTTCTAAACTTTTAAACTCTGAACATCAGTAATGCATTTAACCAAACTGGTGCAGCACTGAAAGGACAAATTGCTTCTTTGGATTTATATGTTATATATATATAAAGGGGCTATCTAATGAAGAACATGCTCTTCTGTCCAACAGAGAGTGAGTCATTGCAGGATGTATCCATGTGATATAAAAGAACACATAAGCTTAAGAGACAGCGCACTATGAAATTGGAAAAAAATTGAAAGTGGTTACCACTTATACCACCTCTACAAGAGGGGGTATAAGACCCCAGGCTCCTCTCACAAGCTCATCAAAGAGGTTTTCCATCAAGAAGATACAAGGCCCCAAAACCCACCCAATGGATTTATTAAAAGGGACTTTGATTCTTTTGTACCTTGAAGCCATGCACGGGAAAAACGGTACAACATTTTCCAGGGTTCAAAATAACACTCTTTTGCTGGCAAACTTTGGAAAAAAAAAGGAACTTGGTAAGAGTTTAAACAAACTCCCAGTCAACAGAAAACATTTCACAAAGCAGTGACTTAGCAAATTCCAACCCATCCAGGTTTAAGTTACCCAAATACCATGCAAAGGAAATTAGGAGAAGATGGAGAAGGAGAGGGAAAGGCAGAGGGAGAGAGAGTTTTACTTGCTTGGGATTCCTGTGGCCCCTTGATCCCAGAACCTGATCTGCCCCTTCTCCCCCACACAGAATGCTTTTGAGCCAATAAATTTTTTCAGACTCTCACAGGGGCACAGGAAAAAGCCAAATAACCAGGTCTATTTGTGCTAATAATTAAATGTTCCACACAACATAAGTTTAATACGACAATGGTAAACAACTAGGAATTTTTTTCTTCCTGACAATTACTGGTTGTTTATTGCTCAGAATTTTAGTTATGCAAGCACACGAAGGGTAACTAATGCATCTTTTTTTATGGCAGACTCGAAGATTCATGCAGGAATATTGCAGGACTTTCAGGATCAGATGAAAAGGAAGTAGTTTGGAAAGGGCACCACTAAATAAATGCATTCTAAACTAAATGTTGAGTAATTCAGTCCTCAGAATGTATGAACAGAGTGAGCTCCGAAGTGAAACACAGTGACCAAAGAAATTAGTGGAGCCAAGTTGCTAAGCAGAGATAAATAGAGGTCTAATTGGTTTTATACATCTCAATTGAGGTACTTATTCATGTGCAAAAAACTCACAACATTAAAAATAATTTGATTTAGAAATTGTTTTCATGGAAAGCACTTGGTAAGAAGTTCCTCTATTAATGTAACATAATGACAGCAGAAGAGAAGATTTTTCCAATTAAACACTTGAAAGCTTCATATCCATAAATTAGTTTGTAGGCAATAGAGTTTATATGAACTGTGACTCTGAATGGGAAAATATGTTCTCTTCAGAAAAATCATGCATTTGAATGACATAAACATGATCTGAAAATTCTGGTAGGTCACTAGTTACCTTTGTGGTTAAATGAAAATTATGCTTTCTAATATGTTTAGCTGCTGTCTTCTACTGGTGGCTATCAAAGTAGCTTCAAATATTTGTGGGCCCATATGACACATGTCCATCTCTCATTAAGTACCTCTTTAGTCCTATTTTTTATCAGTCTAAACTACTTTGGACTGCCATTACCCAGAACTTTTCAACCTCATGCAGATAAAATAAATTAGCTAGCTGCTGGATTATCCAGTATCATGCTCTAGTTTTTTTTGTCCTATTTCCTTCTTGCCTCATTCTTGCTTCTCAGTGTGACAAGATGGGTGAAGACCACATATTTAGTAGCTGACATATTCCAGCTGGTGAAGGATAGGACCTTCAAACCTGTTTAACTCAAGATTGAATTAAGTTTGGATGTCTTACTGGGTGGGGTCTTTAGTTGCTAGAGTTTTCAAGGTAACTACACATCTCTTACATCTCTTATATGACAAGTCTCAGCCAGTCAACTTCCTTCTTAAAAAATTTGCAAGGACCAGGAGCACTGGTTCCCAACTATTTTGACCTCATCCCCTTCCTCTTTCCTTTGTGTTATGTGTCATGCTGTTGCACTGCTGTTACCTTACCTGCTGGAACTTAATTTTGCAAATGCTCTGGTTGTTATCACTTTTCTCTTTGATACCTACTGGCTTTGGCATCACCAGCAAGGAAGTCACTACACTCTGTCCAAAAACACTTACCAGTTGAGATGGTACTTTCACAGAAGTGAAAAAGACAGGGTTTGACCTCATCACCTGTCCTCTGACTCCAACTCCTGACTGGGTCTATTGTGGCCACATTTCTGATGAAGAGACATGTCCAAATGAAGAACTTCAGACACTTAGACTTCAAGGAAGGTTTTCCAATTAATTCAAACTCCAGCTTTAGGCTATACACTTCCAATGTGACTGCTTTTATTTCACATAAAGAATGCTGTGGGCACAAGAGCCTTATATTTGTTGTGGCTTTGTGAAGAAAGACGCTTAAAAAATAAGTAAAAGTTTAGCCAGAATGCTGAGAAAATGGCCATACTTCAAACAGTAGCTCAAAACACATTTGCTAAATCAGCTTAAGATGAAGTTAAACATTGACTTTCCAGATTACTTCTTAGAAGGAAACAAGAAACTTATGGGCACTGCTCTTTGCTGCAATTTAATGAAACATGCATAATTAAATGAAAAGGAAAAAAAAAATCTTCTGGTTGAAAAGTATGCTTTCAAGACAAAAAGATATGTCAAATAAATACTGACATAACCAAAAGAATTTTGAGTTTTGAAATACTAAGCTTTAATTAAAGCTGTATTTCAGTAAATGGAAGGTTATAATAATTCAGATAAAAAAAAATTGTAGAGATTCTTTTCTAAATGGAGATTAAGTCTGTTGCATAGCCTTCTCAACAAAGTTTTGAAATATGTAATTTTGTTTCTCAAAACAAAGGTTTATGTTTTCACCCACATAATGGTCATTAAGTGTTCTCAGCATACATATAGTAGTTTTTATCTCCTACATAATTTTCATCAAACTTAATGCCCTAAATTCCATTAGTAATGAAAAAGAGTGAAGAAGCATATTGCTGAGAGATCTATGTAATGAATGCTGAATGACAGCTACTCTGGAAAACAAGGGATTTTAATGAAAGTCAAGATCATCAAATTGCTAGCTTTGCTAAAGAGCATTGTCATTTAGTACTTAGACCAGACAAAAAGAATATCACTGCAGCATTTTTGTGGCTCAGGTGAAGACATAGACTGATTCATAACACTTCACTTCAGAGGTTTGGATTCTGAACAACAAAGATTTTTCCCCTAATGAAGACGATAAGGACTTTTATGAAATGAAAAGCCCTTTACCCTCCTCTTCCCCTACTAATATCTTCAAATAAGGGGTTAGCCAGCTGGTGGTGGCATAGAGGTACAATTTCTTTCTGCATGTTGTTCCATGGCTTCAGTTCTTCGGTGCATTGCAGACTGACTGTGTCATGGCTGTGTGATTTGCTGTTGGACAGAACCCAAAGGTTGCTGAACTGGAGGTTGAAAAAGTCTTTTAAGATCACTCAGTTCAACCCTAAACCTAACACTTCCAAGTCCCCCACCAAACCATGTCCTGAAGATCTACATCTTTCAAATACTTCCAGGGCTGATGACTCAACTCCTTCCCCTGGCAGACTGTTCCAGTGCTTGACAACTCTTTCAGTGAAGAAATTTTTCCCAATATCCAATCTGAATCTCCCTTGGTGCAACTTGAGGCTGTTTCCTATTGCCCTATCTATTCTTAGTGGGGAAAAGAGACTGATTTCTACCTGGCTAAAACCTTCTTTCAGGCAGTTGTAGAGAGTGATAATGTCATCACTGAGCCTCCTTTTCTCCAGGCTAAACACCCCCAGTTCCCTCAGCTGTTTCTCAAAGGATTTATGCTCTGGACCCTTCACCGGGTTCATTGCTCTTCTTTGGACATCCTTGGGAATGGAGATGAAGGCAAAGAGCAGACAAAACTATCTTCTATACTGAAAGCATTGCAAACTTGTTCTCGGGAAACCTAAGGAAGGGATTTTATGTCAACTGGGAAAGACAGAAGGGAACAAAATACTTGGGAAAAGTAGTCAACCCCTACGGCACAACAGGTGACTGCTCTGCTTCCATCAGGCAGCTGTTTCAGGAGGGTTTAGTGGCCTGGTTGGAGTCAGTTATCAAAGATCATAAAAAGCAATTGGTTTTTTTTAAATTGTTTTTATTACTAGTTCTATATCAAAGGCAGCAAAGGGCAAAGACTGTCACAAAGTCTGGCAGTCAATACAAGAATTTCAACTTTCTACAGGTTGCCTTTGATTCTTCTATTCCCTCCAACTTCTGGCTTCATACCAGAGAAGTAATCAGCAGAAAACCTGCTAATCTGACCACAGTAAGAAATAACTCAATAACCTATATTTTTCTAACCAGTCTACCTTTAATTTCCAGCAACTCCTGCTTTGGGAGTCTGTTCCCTTTGCTTGAATTAACACAGTACAGTCAATTTTTCCACTCACATTTCACACAGAAAGCTACTTCCCAGCTGTTAGAAGTAGATACTTAGCTGCTTTTAAAACTTTAGGAGTTTTGTAATTGAAATACTAAGTTATTCTGTGCACAAAAAACCTCAACCAGTTGCTGCTCACTCACAACATATGCCAGTTTTGGGGGGTTGCATTATTTTCTTTCTTTTTCTATTGAAAACTTGATAGAAAACTGAATTTTTTTTCAAGAAGAGATTAAAAAGGGGAAACCCCCCTCCTTTTTTTTTTTTTTGTTTTTTTTTTTGGTGTGTGTTTGTTTGTTTGTTTGTTTGTTTTGTAGTTCTAGAGGATATATTTTTCTGTGGTTTTTTGAACAGATATGTTTTGGTCTATTGTTTAAAATGAACAGGTTTAAGGTTGAATGTATTCATCAAGATCAGGCTTACTTTGAACTTCAAGAATGTTGTATAGGAGCTGGAGTTAATACTAAACATGTTTACCAGAGTTAATGCAAACATCTGGAGAAGCATACAGCTAAGTGTTGCAGTCCTGGTGTATTGACCTGGAAATATAATTTTTAAAATTTCTTTTGAAATACAAAATAGTGTTAACACCCTCTTTACATATGTATGTATATTTCTCTGTGTATTCTCATGACCTCTGAAGTTGTCTAAGAAATAATTAGATAATGGCTTTAGAAAATGTGTCTCACTTTAAAAGTTTTCAAGATTTTGAAACAAATCAGCCACTTCTAAAACATAATGCGTTCCAAATCCATTGACTTTTGAATATCTCTTATCAAATAATTTATAATCTTTCTTGAGGGTACATGTTAATTTTCTTACAAGAACTAGAGCCCAACTTCTTAAATGTATTTTACTCCCTAATTCCCAGGAAAATCAGTATGGATTATGGACTTAAATTGGCATTAGACTTTTAAATAATTTTGAGAATCTGGATATAGTTTCTTAACCACAAAGGCATTTATAGCAATTAAGAAAAATAATACTCGAATTATAAGTATAAAGTAGTGTTCATTATTGACTGAAACTTGTATCTGTCAATACAGCTAAGGCAGTCCCCCGAATCTGAAAACATTCAGCTGTTGATTGAAATTGTTGTATGCAAGAGGTAAGGGGACTGAGCCATGGCCAACACCCAGATAAAGGTTACCTGTTAAAAATAAATCTTTCAGTTGCTGTCTGATGGCTCCTGGGGGACCCAGTGAATGTCACCAAATGCTGTCTAGCCACAGACTTTAGCACTGTGTCTTGTCCATGCTGACAACCAGATTAGGTCACTTGATCTGATCCCATTTTAGGGCACCTATTTGTCCCATCTTCCCTTATCTTCATTTAGATGCTGCATTCTGTTTTGGTTTTGTGTTGTTTTCTTGACCCTTGAAATATTTACTGTATGCTACTGAATGATGTTTTATTCTGCCTCAGAGGTGGCTGCATTCATCTCTGTGGTGGCTGAAATAACTCTTGGGCAACATCTGTGTTCATAAAATGCTTGTGGGCACCCAGATGAAGGTTATGGATATAGTGCACAGGGAAGACAATATTCTCCTTCTGCCCAACTGACACAGGTGGCTGAATTATGTCAGCTGGTGTAAGTATGCATACATACATGCAGTTATATTTATACAGCTTGCAAAAGCACTGCATTTTCACCAGGCTATTGTAAGCTTTTCCTTTTCGACTAACTTGGTACAACACAGCAATCCTATGTATTTGCTTTAACAATCCCTTACCTTTTTATCCAGCAACTGTCCTTTTAATTAGCTGCTGCTAATTAAAAAAAAAAAAATCTAAAAAATATCTAGCCTGTTCTGAAAACTGGTGATAGTCTTTGTATTAAATGAATAAGGACAAGTAGAAGTTAAGCTCATTAAGGCTTACACGGGTTAACGAACAGCAGCATTACTTGAGCATTGTTCAGAATTGTAAAGGGCGACTTCACTGGCATATGAACTAACACAGAGGCTGGATCTGACAAGGTGTATGGGGACATGAACAAAATATCACAAGGGAAGGCAAGGAGTTACAGATATCAGCTACCCCACAGTTACTTTTATGGAATGGCCAGCATGTTGTGAAAATATGCAATAGGTGTTCCTGTGATAAAAGAAGGGTGAATGGCATTAACTGTGTGGTGCAACAGCTGAGAGCTGTGAAACTTGCTGGAGAGAAAGCCTTTGTGTGGAGGCCAAGCACACCCCAGCCACTAGTGCAGCTCATCATAACCATTTGAGCGTCTCAGAAAAGTCAGTAAGCCAAGGCTTTTGGAAGAGCTGTGTTGTATGCAGAGTGGAAATTGCTGCAATACACTGAAATCTGTTGCTGCTTTAATAATGCATCACACATATATGAGACATGATCACACTTTAACTATCCCTGAACATGTGGCATATAGTCTATATATATGGGTAAAAACCACATGTGGTATTTTATCTAACTGCTCAGCTTGTGCACCATACTACACTGTGGTACACTACAGCATTCCCAAACGCTCTATGTTCAAAATGTCAACTGCAATAATCTCCAGGTAAGGTTATTTAAAATAAACAAACAAAAAACCTAAACCAAATCAAACAAACCCCTATCCCTATTGTTTCAAACAGATTCAACTAGCTATAACTGCCCATAAGTTAATAAATGTTTAATAAATTGGGGTCAGCCACACAGATGCTGTGACTAAAGTATCAAATAGAATTTGTATACTGCAGGAAGGTGGCTACTCTTTTTGTAAGGCAGCAGAAGATGTTTGCATTGGCAGGAGGAACATGATAAATATCATTTCAATTCTTCCAAATTTGGATGATAAGGGGTAATATGAGAGTGGCTGGCAATAGAAAAAACTAGGTAGAGGTATAGGTGAAAATGGCAACTAGACAAAAGCCAAATGAGGTCTAACAGCAGCAAAGATAAAAATTTATTAAATAGAGGACATAATTAGAAAAGACTGCAACCCTCATGTACATACAGAGTATTCAGTATTGAATTAGACCTTTTGTAAAAGTTGTTTGCTATTGGCATCCTCTCTGAGCAGAGGTTGGTGGTTTTAAGGACCTCTATGAGAGGGAGCTTGGCTGGTTTTAGATAAAGAGATGGGCTTGCTTTGCATAAAAGTACTAAACTACCTGTATTAAAGACTTGAACTCTCAGATCTCAAAGGAACCAGAGACATTTAGCTGAGGTGTTGACCATTCTTTAAGCATATTTGACCACTGCCTGGTACAAATTCTGCTAGGGATAGAGTGCAGTGATTATTCTAGATAAAGCTTCCTCTAGTCATCAGCCAAGAAACAAAACAAATCCCTGATGACTTGCAAAGGTCTTGGCTTGTCCCTGGTATTTTTAGGTAAGCTGAAGTATGAGATCTTTCAGGCTCAACAGTTTCATTCTAGCTTCCCTGGGACCAGAATCATGTATTACAAAACACTCAAGTAGGTCTAGCTTTTTTAATCTTATCTGACCTTTGCTGCACAGTTGTGTTTTTGTAATTCTTCATTGGTGATTATAATTTCTCTGCACTACATTTCTATGTGGGGAAAGCATTAATAATAATTAAAAAGAGAAAAGTATCCACTGAGTTCTCAGTAGAATAGCTGCATTTGGAATTATTCTTTCCTTTTCCTTATGTCCTGGATTTTAAGATCAACGAGTAAACAGGGGAAGTAAATTAACCTTCATCTAGCTCATTTATGTCCATCTTATTAACCTCCAGAATGAAAAGAAATGTGTCAGAACAAAGATTCAGATTATCAATATTAAAAGGTCATTTTCATTATAATTAATATATGGGAACATAACTGGGGTACTGAGGGATGCTGTGGTAACTAGTTTTGTTTGGAGTCTAGGGAACAGAGAGTAGACGGGTTGAGCAGCACAGAAATATTACGGGGAGTTTATTTGAAATAGTGATTTATTATATTGAATTGCAATGTAGGATTAGAACCTCTAAAAGTCTTTGCACAATATAAAACCAATCTTCTGCCCAAAAAATCTGGATCAAGACGGGACAGCCAGAAATGCTTTATAAAGGCCAGACCAAATGCCAGAAAATCTAATCTGCAGAAAGATGCCACACCTCTGATAAGCCTGGGCCATGACCCAGACTGTCTTGAATCTTAAACTGGACAGTTCTTCAGCTGCAGGCCAATCCTCCTCTATTTACAGGGTTCATGGTATGAAGGAGGATTAGCATTAATTTCAAGAGGCAGGAGCTAAAGGCCACATTGCTAGCTTATGGGTTTTTTTTCTTACTAATAGCTGGAATTTCTTGCAAGTGACAAAGCACATAGGAGCTTTGCTTTGGGCAGGGTTCTGTAGAGGTCTGCTGCTGATCCTTTGGTGGTGACTTGCACTTCTCTTGAAGGGGAGATTGGTTCCTGAGTCTGTTATTTGAGGCACTTTTTCCTGGTTTGTGATTTAGTCTTTTCCTTCATGGGAAATTACATCAATTTGTTACAGATCAGGACCAATACTGGTGCAAAAATCCTCTTTCGAGACTGCTTTGCAGATATTTGACTTATTGAGTATTGGAAGGTTTCTGCATAGAAAGCTCCTCAAAGTCGGGGAGTTTGTAACAAAGAATGCAGTTACACTCACTACCCAGGTTTATTATAAGTCCCAGTTTCTTTAACATGATTAGAAAATCACTCCATCAGTTTGGTAAGCCCCTGGCTTGTTGTGTGAGAATATACAAACGAGTGTTCAAATCACATTTGGAAGACTGGGCAGAGGATTATGCCTTTACATTTTAAACTATTTCCCAGTCTATTATTACTGAGGGGACATGCAAGTATGTAATATTTTTGATTCTCTGAGTAAACCAGTCTCCTGATCAATGTGTGGCAGCTGTGGGTGTCTGAAACATACAGACTGTTGCCCATGTACTAAGGGCCATTATGAAGTGGTGGTGGTCGACACTACTAACATGGTCTATATGGGTCAGTAAAATCATGTAAGATTTCTGACAGGAAGCAGTTAGTCTTCAGGAATTAGGAATGCATTACCATAATGACTTCTAAGACATCTGCCACTGAGGCTCTGAATACTTTAGTAGATGCTCTGAGCTACTTCAGGGTATGAAAGCCTCCAGGTGAGAGAGCTGGGATGATATCTTCAAAGAATTTTTTCAGAACTGAGAATATTCAAAGGTACCTTGAAGATATCTTTGAGTCCACACTTTTCCTAGTAAGTAGCTATCCTTTGCTTAGATATCAAAAATTTTAGTGAATGTGCTTGAAATTCAACAAAGTTTTGATAGAAAAAAGTAAAACATTCTTTTCCAAAACTAGCTTTAAAGAGAGAGGGAAGATAATTAGGAAAGAAAAAAAAAAAGTAAAATAAACAGTGCTTAATAAAACTGAGTAATATATATTCTTTTAATTAGTTTTGCTAATGAAAATGATAGAGAGTAACAGAGCCAGCTAACAAAGGTGGTTTGCTTCACTGTCTACAGAGAAATACAATGTTTAAAGAGCTTTTGTAGAAAACCACCTTGAAAGTTCTGGGAATTTAGTCATATGATCTAGGAGGTTTACTGTATATGTTCTTTCAAGTCTCCTTACATGTGTGAATAAATCAAAGCCAGCAGTTTCACAAGGAGAAGAGCAAATGAAATCCAGTTTTTCGTGGCTTTGGATGTTCTGATTGAATTGCCTGGTCTCATCTGATAAAACCGTGGCTGTAGCTTTTCCTGGAGATGGTTCTAGCAGCTGCCTTTCCCCAGGTGGCGGCGAAGGAGCTCTCTTTTCCTGCTTTACACGTCTCTCTGCTTTCTTGAAACTCGTAGGAACACGTATTTGTTGAATCCACAACCTGCCAAATGCCCGCACACAGGACACTTGTGTGCCTGGAAGCGGCTCCCAGTAGATGGCGCTTGGGAATGTGCAATGCTGCGCACTCCACTTGAGGGAAAGGTGATGTATGTCTGTCACCAGTCGATAAAGGATAACATCTGAGAAATTACTGTCTTAAAGTAAAACCATAGTAACATGATGACCTGTAGTTTCTTACAACAGAGAGAAAAATACACTTTGTGGGTTTTTTTGTTTTGTTTTGTTTTGGGTTTTGCGTGGTGGGTTTTTTTTTTGTTTTTTTTTTTTCCCCCGAATACACCCTTGAACTGTTTGACTCTTTGTCTCCTGATACAGAGATATCTTCTCATGACTCTTGACTGGCAATGTTTGTTATTGAGGCTCAGAAACCTTAGAGGAAGATTCACCTGGATAATGAGTCCTCCCCTGAAGCTGCTCCTCCTTCTTGCAGTGGTGTTTCCTCACCTTCTGGTCGAGGCATCCCCACTGGCTTCTGCAGGAAAACACTGTACAGGAGAGGCAGCCTGAGCAGATGTTCTTTAGACTAGAGTGGCAACAGCAAAAACCATTAAATTAGGACTACTGATGGTGGTGAGAATCAATGCTGAAGCAGCTGTACCTCTTCCATGGACTGTGAAGAGATCACAGCTATCCTGCAGCAAAACACATGGGGTGATGCTTTGGTGACTGCCAGGGAAGTGTGTGCTACAGGGAAGAGGCAATGTTTTTTACTTCTCTGTGTCACTTGCTTTAAGGGAAGGGTAGTAAAAGTCTGCTGCCCTTGTTGACCTAGTCCCCACACTTACTCCAGGGCTCTGCCACCAGTACTATAATGCTAAAAGGCTTTTAAGTTAGATTATTTAGATTTTTTTTCAGGCTATTTTTGCACTATAGAAGTCTAGCAAGTTAAATGTCCCATTGCCAGTTATTCCATTATATGACAAAGGCTAGGCAGGAGATATTTATTGTGACTGAAACAAATAACAAAAGAGAAGAAAAATTTCAGGTGTGGGAGAGTGTGTGGAATTTGTGCAATTTTTCATAGGTATGACTTACAATTTTCCTAGCAACTCTACCACAAGGGACTTCAGAGCTGTAGATGGAGGCAAACAGCATGCTTTAATGTGAGAGAGAAATTCCGCTAGCACTTTGCCAGAGTAATAGGCAAAATTACGCATTCGTGTCCTCTGGAAAGGCTGGCATTGCAAAGGGCCTTTTCATCCTAAATGAGCAGCTGAATAATATTTTTGACAATTTATTGTGAAGAAAATGCACAGCATTTTTGAGAAGGGGTTTGCTTTTCTTTCACATAGTTGCAAATAATCTCACCTTTACTCCATTGCTGCATGATAAACATCTGAGCACACTTTTCTAGCCTTATTAATATGGCATATTTCATATTGTTTAGAACATTTTGAATAACTTACTCATAAAAATGTTGACAAAATCTTCACATTTCTGCAAATTGTTTATATGCAAATAAATCACTGTTTTTTCCATTAAAACTACCTCCAGAATTCTTATTATTACCCAGATTTATATTTGTTTTCTATAAACCTTTCCCTTTTAAGTGGCTTCAGAAACACTGATCCGTAAAACCTTGCAGTCAAACTTGGTGACACAAATTTGAATTTCCATTTTATAATGTCTTACAATATTGGTTCAAACACAATTATATCAATGAGAACCTTTCCATGAATTAAGATCACACAGATACACTTAGGGGTGAACAAGCTTGTTTTCTACTCCTTGAAAGAGGTAATATTCCCATGGTTTCAGCCTGTGTTGAAACAAGTACTAAACATTTTGGCCAAGTTGCCCAGTGAGTCAGTTTTAATGGAACAAATTTCAAAGGGCTTTACTACACTGTCACCTGTACCTGCATTCATGTAATTTAAATCTTGAAGAGAGATCAAATCATCCATTAACCTCCCACAATTAGACTTGAAATATTTTATCAGATTTAGAGACTTCTACTTTCAGAGAGGTGAAAAGATAGATAGAGAGGGGTGCGGGAGGGAAAGGGAGTGAGATCTCATTTAGGTTTAGTTGACCTTTGAGGACAGACTGAGTAGATGAAGAAGAAAAATTAATAATTGCAAAAGTAAGGAAACAGAGAGAATTGGACATCTCTCTGGAGGAGGAGGGTGAGTATACATGCCTGTTATGATGTATGACAATTCTCAGCATTCAGAGGACAGTGGGCTACCATTCAGCAAAATCAGAGGATATACAAAGCTGCAAAAGTGATAATCTTTCAAAAAACAAATCTGCAAGTAAACTAAGAAACTAGCTGGGGAAATTCCTGCTGAGATATTGTGGTAATGGTTTATAAGATAATGCAGTAACTGTAATCCCATGGAAACTGTGTATTAATAACAAGGGATGTTAGTTCTGGGATAAATGTCCTACTTGGGTTAACAAACTGCGTCACTGTCTATTAGTTGGTGGAGAAAAGTATAAGCAGCTAATTAATGCTTTGGGGACTTAGGGGAAGTAAAAACAACAATGAAAAACCCCAAACTAGAGTTCTCCCACTTCTCCAGGGATAAGGAAATGAAGGAGGTAGAAAATTATTTATTATTTTATGTTATTTTATTTCAGCCAGAACTTTGTCAGAGGGTTACAAAGCGTAACTCAGCTTTAATCAGCGGAAATTTTGAGTTTGATTCATTTCTGAGTAGTGTTAAGTTTCACTGGGTTTATAATGATATAAATGTAGAGCTCTCAAGGTGATCTAGTCCTTAATAGTTACTAGTGAATTTGGCCTACACATTGCATTAGTTAACTGTACTATAAGGTTGCTAATGAGGTGAAGGGTAAGTCAGTAATTCTTTGCTAGTATAATTCCAATGAACTATGAAGGAATTTATTATGGTATAATTTGTTTGTTCTGAATAGTAGTCTGTAGCACAAACTAGTGGAAAGAACTTTTGGTTGGCAGAGAAAGTTAAGACACCTATGTAGTATTAGAGGTTATTTATATATAAAAAAAATTTTAAAAAATCCCCAAACACACAAACAAGCCTAAACATAAGCAATATAAAATTAAAATTTCAAGCATAGTGCCTCTAGAAAAGCAGTTTTCAAGTACTTTGAAGGCAGGTAAGCTGTAGAGATGTGAGGATACTGAGAGGACATGGACTGTTTGGCAATTCTGAGTAATGGTAGGAAACCTGCTGGAACAATAGAAATGGGAAAAGTAAAGGTCCCTTCTGACTCACTGGGAAGATAGCTTTGACCTATTGACGTAATTGGAAAAATTCCTGCTGATTTTCTAGGGAACTAGGGACTTTGACTCAGGTACTGGTGAACTGCTTAAAGGCTCCTGAGCAGCGATGGGGCCGAGTAGGAAGGCAGGGGAGAGTTTTGAGTTGAAATGTCAGTGTGTTCCGACATCCCTGATGTAAGACTTGTAAAAAGCAGTCAGCTTCACTGTTTCACCTGAATGTCAAAAGCTCCAGCCTGTGAACATTAGCTGTGGAAAACAGCTGTTCAATATTTTTTTAACTATGCTGATTATTTTTAGTTCAATGCCTCTTTAAACCTGAACTGCTCCCTTATCACCATACCTCTGAGGAATGTGCCTTCTGGCAGACCCCTTTTGAAATTTGTTTTTTGCCTATAAGGTGCAGATGCTTAGCAGAGAGGCTGTTTTGCTTCCTTTGCAACCTTTTCCACTGAGAATACAAAAGAATACTTTATTCAGATTTCATGCTGTTCATGAAGTCAGAGGGTTATCTGGCAGACTTGTGACTTCATGGGATTTTGTGAAAAAATACAGATTTGATTAAAATGTGCACTTGCACTGCAAAACTCTGCATGCTGATCATGTTTTGAAAGTGTGCAAAGGTGTGTTGTATTTAAGTTTGCCATCTGCATGCTCAGTGTATGTGTGTGTGTGTGTGTGTGTGTGTGTGTGTGCGTGCGCGTCCACACATGGGCACAGTTGTTGCAGCTTCACATTTTGTGTGGGGGATTCAGCTTGCAAAGCAAGTCTACATTTATGTATTAACAAGTGAGTTAAGGGCAAAATCTGGTTGGCTAATTACCATCATCTGGTGCTATTTTAGACTTTTTTTGGTACACTACTCCTTTATCTACTATTCCAGTCTTTCATATGATCTGCCAGCCATACAATTGTGTTGTATAGTGCAAATGGTGTTAGAACTGTATTTTAAGGAAAGAAATTTGGTTACTCAACATAAAGCTGAATCTTACCCTTGTCAATCAATCATGATAGATTTCAGCCTCACATTCATATAATTTTAAGTAGAGGACAGTGTCTCATCATAGAAAGGCATCAATTTCTATTTAATCATTAGAAGAATTCTCTTCCTGGCTTTTATATCTATGCTCAGTAGGCATCAGCACTCTGTTACCTTCTCAATTGACAAAGGTTCTTTCTAGTCCTAGAAATACTGCCCATCCTTAAGGGCCCACAAATGCCGTAGGTTTGTGTTTGAACCCTGAGTCAGGTATTCTGAGTGAGAAAGTAACAGACAGAGTACATGAGTATGAGAACTAGACTCAAAATATGTGTGATAGGATTTTCTACCTGTGAAAGCCATTTGTTTTCCAATTATGCATAATTCTAAACCTGGAAAGTAATACTGATAAATACACTACTCTTTTTGCATATTCAGAATCAGGTTGTTATGTGGTGCTGAGCCTTCAAAAGCTCATGGAAGTGAATTATATACCTGTGTGGTTCCTACCCACTGATTCTGTCCAAATAGATCAAATGAGTGCAATACTGGAACTGTAAATTTCAACTCTTCTGAACATAGCTGGAAGTTGCTCTGATCCAAATTCTTGTGGCTGAATAGTAATTTTAGTCCTGGTTCTGGATCTCTTTCCATAGCATATGTGACATAGTTTATGTTTAGAGGCAAGGGCAAGCTTGTTGTAGCTTTGTATTTTGGAGACCACAAGTAACCTCTCCAGAGTATTTCTTCAGAGACTTTTTCTTGCACTAGACTAAGAAACAAATGAAGAGACATTCAATAATGGAAACTCTAGTCTGAACAGAGCAAATACTGACATTTTTTTGGCATAAGATAGTGAATGTCAGTAGATGAGAAAACATCATGGAGATTTGGACCCCAAAAGCATAAAGCCTCAAAATTATTCCCAAGTCTTTTACCAACATTTTAGCATATTACGAGAGCACTGTCAAATCTAATGTAAATTTAAGTCTAATTAATTCCCTACCAGAGTACCAAATACTTCCGCTGTTTACTTTACATCAATACATTGTGAGACTGGGCCTGAAACATAGTCCTTAGCCAGAAGGATTTTTGAATACACACTTAGAATATGGCTCCAGATCCAAAAATCACTTCCCTGGTACATATATGTAGCACTGCTGAGAATGTTTCCCATTTTCCATGCTGGGAAATATTTCCGTAGGCACTCCCCCGGCCCCAAGCCTGCCAGAGCTGCAGTGGAACAGCAGTGTGCACAGAGCCGGCAAGACATATTGCCCCTCAAAAATCACAGAAATGCCTGAGCTCAGGAGCCTCCTGAGCCCTCTGAGCTATCCTCTGGTTAGGCTCCCTTTCAAACAGTTCCCTTATCTACAAAAAGCTGTCTTGCCAGTGGACCCATAAGCTCCAGTGGCAGCAGGAAACTCTTTTGCAGATATTACTAGTTATGTTTCAGAGAGCTGCTGCTGCTCTTTGAAGAGCATTTCCATAGTCATTCTCAGGGAGCTCCCGCTTAATGAAAAATCTTCATAAAGCACTAAAAAATATTCTTCAGAGACAGTTTTGTAATGACAATTGCAATTTGATTCTTTTTTGCCATGAGATGTTCAATCTTTCCCTCTAAGATGATCAGTTTGTTGGATTTTTTTTTTAATAGCAATCTCTCACGATGGAAAGAAATATTCATTATTGTCTTCTATTATTTATTTAATGGCATTAATGTGTAACCTCACCACTGAGCAGCAGTCATGACAGGCATAGGAAAAACAGCTGTTGAAGCAAATATAAAGGACCTTTTTAGAAAACACCATGATATTTATATATTGGCTAATTCATAGCTTTTTATCCCCTGTCTCTTTCAGTGAATCATAATACATTGACTAATTGTCCTCATTCTCACCATCAAAAGAATGAGTTTTCATTTCTTCAGGCATCCACCATACTAACCCCATGTGTCACTTAGATTCAAAGCAGCCTCCAAAGTCAGTATTTACGTCTTTGTATATGGAAGCAGCTCAGCACTTGAGCTGCGGTCCCAAAAGCATGAATCTTGTGGGTATTTTGTGGCAGACAACATGTGGGATCTAGACTATTAAATACCACATGAGATAAAAGGCAAGAAGCAGTGCATAACTTCTTTTGCGTCTGCAAACTCAGGTCCTCCTGCTGTGAAAGAAGGAATGTATTCCATGGAGATAGTGATCAAGGGTTTTTTCAGTAGCTGAGAATTGGAAATCTATGCCAGAGGGGGCTTATACATATAAATATATACATATACCCTATATATACATACATACATATATGTAGGTGTATGTATTTTATCTGTGCATAGGTGTGTATGTATATATTGGGTAGGTGAGTATATGTATCCATCTATGCTTTCATAAACGAATATTGGTCTTGAGGAGGGACTGATTGTCTTTCTTTCTCACAGTAGTTTCTCAGATTTGTATGCTGGGTTTCAGATCCCAGGACCAACATCTGCCCTAGCAGATAGATGAAGTCCCTTTGGACTCAGTCTACAGAATTGCTTTAACTTCCTAAGTGCTGAGGAGCCTCTGGATCAGATTGCAAAGATGATGCACAACAGTCTGCTCAGGAAAAAAAAAAACCCTTTCCTTCTGCAGTAGCTTTCTTGTTGCAATATTTACTGAACTCTTGGCAGTGTTGGTGGAGGACATAGAGCCACATCATCTTTTCCCTACCATTTTTCAAATTATCTCCTTCCAGTTGAAAGCAGATACAGTCTTTCTTCGTAACAGCTTGCAGCCTTTTAGGAGGACAGGGTGAACTAATGAAGGAAGATTTTTGTTTAACCAGACAGGGTTGAGGTGCTCCTTCATCGTGGGAACCAGCAGTAATAGGACACAGAGCTGATGTCTGTGCAAGGCAGCTCCTCTCTGCAGCATGGCCTATGTGATGCAGCATAGACCTTGAGAATACTTGGTGTAAATGGAGAATTCAGGGTGTGGGGGGGTGTGTGGTGTTTGTATATAAATAAAAACAGGCCTTAATTGTGAGTCTTTGTCTTTTGCATCCCCTGCCTGTGGAGGACCACACACATATGGGTTCAGATGTATCCTGAGGCAGAGAAGTTCTACAGTCACAGTCCTGCCATGTGACTCTTTGCCATGCTGTACAATGATTGAGATAAATCAGTAGAGAAACTGTTCCTTGTTTTCTTACTCTCCAACAAATTTCAGGTGAGAGATTACTTTAAAGAACAGAAGGTTCTAAGCAAGACTTAGGATGAGATCCAAAATTTAAAACACGTAGAAAATTCCTTAGTAAAATACTAACTAACTAACTAACTAACTAAATATTTCTGTCAGTCCATCTCTAGCAGTTGTCTCATCAGGGAAACTGTTACATTTTAGGCATCAACCCCTAGGACAACTGCCTAACCCTGCCATCCATATGGAAGTAAAAAGTCCATTGTACATTTCACTTTTTTTGTTAAAATTTATATTCCTATCCCAAGGTCAGTTGTCTGCTTAAGTGCACAATCCTTCATTCAGGAAAAAGTGCTTAATTTTAACCATATAAACTATTTAGCAAACTGTTAACTTAGGTTACTGAAGCAGAAGTGTTTCATGCTGAATTCCTCATTTGTTATGTAGCAGCTTGTTGCCTTTAATACATTAAGTATCTACACCTTCAAATTCACATCCATCAAATCCTGTTCATTTCCTGCTCTGTCCTGTTTATTACACATTATTTTACAGTAAAGCCTATAACACCAATATATCCACATCCTGTCCACATTAAAGATTTCTCTTCTCTGTTAACAATAGCTCAGCAATGGCAGAGATGCAGCACCCACCTTGTACTTAGATATAGTCTCCTTGTTAAGTGAAGAATAAAGCAGAGATAATAGACCTGTCAGCTCCTAATTTCCTATTGCCCAACACCTTGCAAAGTGGGAATGAACTGGTCATTTGGACAACTGACCACCCCTTTGCACCTCCTAATGAGGCAGGAGCATTGTAATCCATCACACAGTGAATTTCGTCCCACAGTAATACTTGTGTGTGAGCTGCTTGTAGTAGACTCTAAGTCATACTATTGATGTAGTCAAGTTTCAGTGTTTTGGCTTTGTGGTGTGGTTGGCCCCCATCACTGCAGAGGTACAATGACATTTTGTTAGAAAAAGGGTGCAGAGAGTAGGGCTGAGGAAAATAATTTGGTGTAAAGAAAAAAATATCGTCTGTAGATTAGTTGTGCTGCGGTGAATTCTGAACACCCCAGCTGGTAAAATGAAACACTGAGTTCTTACCTGGGTGTTTTCTGTGATTGTATAGGTTAAAAAAATGCAAGGAAAGGTATAAGGGAAGTGGAGTTGTCTTGTCTGAAATCAAGGGAGCTGAAGAGTGTGGGGAACTGGGCAGATAACTAAGCAGATAATTAAGACAGTCAAACAGAAAAAGGGCTGCTATGTGACAGGAAGGGATCGAGCTGTTCTTTCCGTTCCTTTGGCAATAGGACAAGCTGTAATGGGCTTAAACTGAGGCAAAGGCTATTTGGCTTAGCCTTTGAGAAAGGAAGAGAAATGATCTCAAGCTAAGAACTGTTAAATACAGATATCACCAGTATGTGGGTTTGGAAGGACAATATGGCCTTGTATGGCTGCTTTTTATGATTACTGGCTAGGCTAACAAGTACAGAAAAATAAGCGCTGACTGTGGCTGCCTAGTACTCATGCTGTGGGAAAAAAAGCAAAAAAACCCCACAGCTGACTGTAGCAGGACTCTCCTGCCTTTCTTTCACAGCAGTGTTCACTTAATGGTATTTGTCTGTATATATTTGCCAATGGGTGTTTGGTTTGGTTGAAGGAATAAAGCTTTAACATAAAACACCTGCTACTCATGTGGAAGTTGCAAAAAAAGGTGATTTTTTTTTTTTTTTTTTT